>PVHT021183543.1:38344195-38393242 GCA_004024745.2 Catagonus wagneri
CTAGTCAGGGAACCTCTATATGGCGTGAGTACGGTACCAAAATAGCAGAAAAAAAAAAGACAAAGAAAATGATTATGAAAGTTAAATGATTCCAAAACACCCAGTTAAAAGACTCAAATGCTAATTTTTTTTTTCTGCTTTTTTTTTAGGGCCGCACCCGTGGCATATGGAAGTTCCCAGGCTGGGGGCTGAATCCGAGCTACAGCTGCCAGCCTGCACCACAGCCACAGCAACGCAGGATCCGAGGTGCATCTGCCACCTACACCACAGCTCTTGGCAACGCTGGATCCTTAACCCACTGAGCAAGGCCAGGGATCTAACCTGCAACCTCATGGTTCCTAGTCGGATTCGTTAACTACTGAACCACAACGGGAACTCTGCAAATGCTAAAATGTTAAATTCTCTTTTACTCTCAAAAGCACAAGGTTATATGCACTATTTCAGGGACTTATTCATATTTCAGAAGCACTCAGTGATTTGGTATATAACATTTTCACTTGGAAACATCACTTCTTGTTTTATACTCAAGTCATCTCCTTACTATTATTGATCTCCCAAAACTTCTCTCTATTTTTTAAGAGGCACAGATACTGGCATATGGAGGTCCTCAGGCTAGGGGTTGAGTCGGAGCTACAGCTGCCGGCCTACACCAGAGTCACAGCAACGCCAGATCCAGCTGCGTCTGAGACCTACACATTGGCTTGCACAGCACTGGATTCTTAACCCACTGAGGGGGGCCGGGGATCAAACCCTCATCCTTATAGTCACTAGTTGGGTTCGTTTCTGCTGAGCCACAATAGGAACTTTCCAAGACTTTCTTAAGCAGCCTCAGTAGGAGCACAGAAGCTAAAAGCAAGAACTTCAGGATCAGAGTTCCCATTGTGGTGCAGTGGAAACAAATCCGACTAGGAACCATGAGGTTGTGGGTTCGATCCCTGGCCTTGCTCAGTGGGTTAAGGATCTGGCGTTGCCGTGAGCTGTGGTGTAGGTGGCAGACGCAGCTCGGATCCTGCGTTGCTGTGGCTGTGGTGTAGGCTGGCAGCTGTAACTACAATTCGACCCCTAGCCTAATGCGGCCCTAAAAAAGCAAAAAAAAAAAAAAAAAAAATGAACTTCAGGATCATGGAGAAGTGAGCTACTGCCAGAGGTACCTTGTCATTTCAAAACTGCCATTTATTCCTCTGCAGTGTGGGATTCTACAAGGGTAGAACTGACCTTCAGATGCCTGGTCCAACAGAAACAAATTAATCCATGGGAAGAATTGAATGGACTACCCAGCACATGGCAGGCACTTAAAATTCTTGAAAAGTAAGTTGGAGGAAGATGGGAAGGAATTCTTGGCAGAGACTCAGTGCGGCAGAATTACGAACATGCTTCTAAAGCGTAACAAAGTTCCCTTGTGGCTCAGTGGGTTAAGGATCCTGCGTTGTCACTGCGTGTGTGCGATTCCTGGCCTGGGAACTTCCACATGCCTTGGGCACGGCCAAAAATAAAACAAAAATAAAGCATCGGTGTATACAAGCTGTATACTTCACACACCCTGCCAGCGAATGGACCATAATCTGTCACTAAATAAAGACATGGGGAATCTGGGTGACATACTGTTGTGGCTTCCTAAGGTATCACAGGGCCAGATGAGCACTTATGAATCTCCTTTTGGGTTCATTGAGTTTTTTACTCCCTCCCTCCCTTCCCTCCTTCCTCCCTTCCCTCCTTCCTCCCTTCCCTTCCTCATTCATTCCCTCATCACACATTTCTGGAGCACCTCCTAAATCCATGCATCTTTGTTTACACGATGCTAGCGCTAACTCAATCATGCTACCTCCTTTGGTGGAATAAATAAGCTACAGGCTCCCAGTCACGTGACACAGCTCTTGCCTCCGAGTGTTTACCTGGAGCTGGCTGGCTGTGGAGAGCCTGGGAGGGTGGTTTGGGTGCCAGGGATGTAGTGTGGTTCACCCCGTTCTCTGCCGGAGTTGTCCTGGCTTCGCTCGGAGCTTCTGACGGCGTTTCCCCAGGATCGACCTAAAATCATAAACATCCCCTCATTTTCCACACATTTTACTGTGCTTCTGTTACCTCCCTAAACTCACCAGGCTACATCCGATGATAGCATTTTCACAACTCATTTGGAATTTGAAATATCACATTTGAAACTGTGTAGAAAGTCGAATGTAAACAGCATGGTGTTGCACCACGATTGTGGCAGGTTAATTGTATTAAGGGCCCCTATCTTTCCACCGTCCTTTGTCCACGGCCCTTGGACACGTCCTCCTTGCACTGACTCTGGGCTTGAGCATGTGATTTGCTTCGCTCAAATGAGCGAGGAGCAACCTTGGTGTCAGCAGTGGACTGGAGGAATTTCCATTTTTTTCCTCTCTTTCTCAGATCACTGCTAGAGCAATGCAATGGAGAATAAGAAACCACGTGGAGGAAAGCTGAGTCAGGTAGGTGTATGTATGTGCCAGGTCCTGGACCAGCCAGCTCCCCAGCTGACTACATCCACTTAAGTGAGCTTGGCTAAGATGAACTGAGCCTGGTCCAGATCAAGATAACTGCTTAGCTGACAAAATGACTCGTGAACAATAATAAGTAGCTGATGTTGGAAGCCACTAAATGTGGGGGTTGTTTGTTATGCAGCAGTAACTAATTGATACGGTGGTCATAAGCATAGATTGTGGAGTCAGACTTATCTGATTTCAAATTCTGGCCCTGCCACTTATTAGAGTGTGATATTGGGTAAGTTACTTGTCTGTGCTTCAGTTTTTTCTCTCTCTCTCTTTTTTTTTTGTCTTTTTAGGGTCACACCCATGGCATATGGAGGTTCCCAGGCTAGGGGTCCAATCAGAGCTGTAGAAGACGACCTACACCACAGCCACAGCAATGCACCATCAGAGCTGCATCTGCGACCTACACCACAGCTCTCAGCAATGGCAGATCCTTAACCCACCGAGCGAGGTCAGGTATTGAACCCGCATCCTCATGGATGCTAGTCAGGTTCGTGAACTGCTGAGCCACAACGGGAACTCCAAGTTTTCTCAGGCTTTTAGATGAAGATGTGTATGTACTGGGGATCAAAATATTATCTATGTGGTAAGGTTGTCTAGAGGATCAAATAAGTTATTATTTATAAAATGCTTAGAACAGCTCCTGGCACAGAGTACAAATGCGCATGTTAAATAATTAGATAAAACATTTAAGCTTGTATAAATCACCAATGAATAAAAATAACAAATGCATTAAAACCTAGGAAATCTACGCCATCCACTCCAGATGCTAGTCTGCTAAGCCCTGTGTAGAGCAAATGTTTAATGTTGGATGAATAAACGATCTTCACGAAAAATAATTGCCTCAGGAATGATGTACCATTTTGGTGATGCTTTGCAGGGTTCTGCAACTCTTTTCTTAGACTTGCCTTCTGAATTCAAGGCAGATTTTACTGACAGTGAGGCTATCCCATCGCTCTACTCTGGAGTACGTTATATTAGGAAATGGCCAGAAGTCCTTTGGAGCCCAGTGTTGTGACATTTTGTCCTGCAATTACAGACAGCGGATTGTCTTATAATAACATTTCCATAAAATATAAGATGAGAACGAAAATCATGACCCTCATTGTCACAAGTGGCTTTTGGTCTGTCCCCGCCAGCATATTTAAAACATGAGTTCCAACACCATTTTTGGTGATGGCAGGACTTATTTTAATTCATCCAACAATCCCTGTTGACCCATGACAGCCCGCTCTGCTCAGCTGCTGGCACTGAGATATGAGGGATGAGCCCTGAGGCCAGGAGTGAATCAAGTGGAGGAGGCAGAGGCTAAGCCAGTAACCTAGGCTGCTGGAGAAATGGCTCCTCTGTTTGGGGAAGTTGTAGGTGTGTTTGTGTTATTCAGTTACCCCTATCAGGAAAATCTCCCTAAAGTGAACTAAGCCAAGGGAAGGTATTGCGTATTTTTTTCTTCAGTAAGAAATTGCACACTAGGGGCCTAGGGTCCAAGTGCAGTGCGATGGAAATGCTCACTCAGTGTCGTGAGATTTTTTTTTTTTTTTCTGGTTCTCACAGGCATTCGGAAATTCCCCGGTGGGGAATAGAACCCACATCACAGCAGCAACCCAAGGCACTGCAATGACAACTCCGGTCCTTAACCAGCACCACCAAAAGGGAACTCCAGTATTGTCAGATTTTAAAATGGATTTCTTGCTTCACTTGAAGAATCAGATTGGGCAACACTGGGCCTGCATGCCCACTTGGGATCAGACAGGGGTTTCTGCCCCTTTTAGAATGCTCCTTCCTGTCTCGTTTAGATTTGGCTTCCCTCACTCCTGTAGGCATTTGGGTTTGCAGGACACACTTGAGAAGATGGAACTATCAAAGATGTTTGATGACAAAATTCGGAAAAAAAGGTGCATTTATTTTTCACAGGAGACACCAAAGGAAAGGGAGTATTCTTTCCTTTAGGTCATCAGCAAAGTTACCCACTGGTCTTGGTTCTCTGGCATGGATACAGTTGGGGTAAAGTTTCCTAGGCTCCCAGCCATAGCAGGTGCCTGTGGCCACCAAACCCAGTTGCCTGGAAAACAGGGATGTAAAGTACCCCTGTTCCATGGGCTGCTAACCTTTCTCATATATATCCAGGCAGGTTTCTGGAACCATGTGGCGGGGGAGTGAATCAGATTATTCTCAGGGTAACCACTGGCTGAAATTAGCCCTCTGGAGAAAGATCTGGAAGAAGAACAGTTTGATGGAGGAAAGAATGGAGGTGATGGAAAGCCAGTTTCCAAACAGGCAATAATGTGTGACTTCTAGGACTGATGTCTTGGGGGTATCAGGCTGGCGGTGAACGCAAAATGAACCCAGCAAGCTTGGTTGTCTGTATCGGGTTGGCAGGACTTCCATTGAGTGGTGTGCCTTTAGGAGACCAAGTTCCACCATTAACTCAAGATGCAGGAAATATAAACCTCTGCTTATCAAGGGTAAGACAAAGCCCTTACATTCCAGAAACTAACATAATGGATGACTTCAAGGATATTTTTTAAAAAGCAGATCAATGTTGAGGAAACATACTGGCAAACACTTCGTAGTTACAACTGAGGATCAAGAGTTCACTGAGGTTTGGTGTTGGCTCTGAGGAAAGTTTTGGAGAAATGCTTGGTCCAGGGGTCCCGGGGTTGCCACCAGTGGGGGTGGGTTACATTACACAACCCTGGGGGTGGGGGTGGGGTGAGTGGGAAGCACCCTTCACACTGTATAGGAACAGGCAATTCATAGAAATGATGGAAATGAGCAAAATGGACTAGATTTAATGCAACAGGGGAGAGCGAGTCTGTGCCCAGGGCTGGAGAGGAAGCTCCAGGGAAGCGTCGGCTGAATTCAAGACTTTTATTACTCAGGCTTTGAGGAAAGCCAGAACACTTAATTTTTGTGTCAAATCTCCCAATTTAAAATCACTGAGAAGCAAGGTCAGTCTCCCAAGGCAACAGAAATAAAAGCAAAAATAAGCCAATGGGACCTAAACAAACTGACAAGCTTTTGCACAGCAAAAGAAACCATAAAAAAACCACAAAAGACAACTTACAGAATGGGAGAAATTAGTTTCAAGCGATGCAACTGACAAGGGTTTAATCTCTAAAACATACAAACAACATATACAACTCAACAGCAAAAGTGCCAACACCCCAATTGAAAAAGGAGCGAAAGACATGAATAGACATTTCTTCAAAGAAGATATACAGATGGCCAACAAGCACATGAAAAAATGTTCAACATCACTAATTATTAGAGAAATGCAAACCAAAACTACTGTGAGGCACCACCTCACACCAGTCAGAATGGCCATCATTAACAAGTCCACAAATAAATTCTGGAGATGGTGTGGAGAAAAGGCAGCCCTCCTGCACTGTTGGTGGAAATGTAAATTGGTGCAACCACTATGGAAAACAGTATGGCAGTACCTTAGAAAATTATATATAGAACTACCATAAGACCCAGCAATCCCACTCTTGGGCATATATCTGGACAAAATTTTCCTTGAAAAAGACACATGCACCCACATGTTCATTGTTGCACTATTCACAATTGCCAAGACATGGAAACAACCTAAATGTCCATTGACAGCTGATTGGATTAAGAAGATGTGGTATATATACACAATGGAATACTACTCAGCCATTAAAAAGAACAAAACAATGCCATTTGCAGCAACATGGATGGAAAGAGAGACTCCCATACTAAGTGAAGTAAGTCAGAAAGAGAAAGACAGATACCATATGATGTCACTTGTATCTAGAATCTAATATATGGCACAAATGAACCTTTCCACAGAAAAGAGAAAACCATGGACATGGAAAATAGACTTGTGGTTGCCAAGGGGGAGAGGGAGTGGGAGGGAGTGGGATGGATTGGGAATTTGCAAATTTCCAGATGCAAACTATTGTCTTTGGAATGCAAAAACAATGATATCCTGCTGTACAGCACTGGGAACTATATCTAGTCACTTACGATGGAGTGATAAATGATACCTGTATACATTCTTCTGTATATGTGAGAAAAAAGAATGTATACATGTATGTGTAACTGGATCGATCACCTTGCTGTACAGTAGAAAACTGACAAAACACTGTAAACCAGCTATAACGTAAAAAATAAAAATCATTATAAAAAGTCACTTAAAAGTAATAATAAAAAAATAAAAATTGTAGTAAAAAGAAATAGAAATAAAATCACCGAGAAGCCAAACAAAGCACATCCTCAGGCAGCATGTGGCCCAGAAGCTGCCCCTCTGTATCCTCTGCTCAGTGTTTGCCTGGATTTCTGGGATTGCCTCAGCGTGTGCCACGCACCCACAGTGAGTGCCAGAAACACAGCGCGCGGTGGGCGGGGCCAACTGGTCTGCAGCCTCCCACCCTCCACCCCAGACCTCGTTGCCCCAGTGGCCTAACAAAGGTGGAGAGAGGTGGGCTGGTGGGCACCTCTCATCCTGGGCTAAGGAATGCTTCATCCTGGGCTAAGGAATCTGGGGCTCCTCCTGCAGCTTGTCAGGGGCCTCTGGGGATTTTCTGGAAACTGATTCCACTTGTCAGTTTAGCGAGAATCTATAACGGCAAATATTTCAGACTGATGCTTAAAATAGGTTGCTGAGGGCGGTATACATAGATTTTAATTGACATTTCCCTGACGGAGATTGACAACAGAAACAGCTGTAGATCACCGTGTACCAGGTACTGTTATACACGGCAGCTTCATCGCACCCAGGTAGCGACAGCTGCTCAACTCCATTATACAGCAAAGAAATCAGAGGTGTTATTAAAGGTCTTTACTGAAGACGTTATTAAAAGTCATGTAACTTGCTAGAGGCCACATAACTATTAACAGTGGGATTGGCGTTTGAATATATGTTACAGTCTAAGTCTGGATTTTTCTACTGCACTAATTCACTCTGTATCCTATGATAATAGCAACTTAATGAACCACGTTAGTAACTTACTTTGCTGGCGAGATATAGAGATGTATAAATGTAAAACATCATTCTCAAAGAGCTTACTCTGTTGCACTAAAAAAGGCATTCATGTATTAAAAGTTAAATTAGTTAAATAATATAATTAAATAAGTTAAATACAGGAGTTGAAAAACAAAAAAAGCCCCTCTACAATTTTAAATTAAATTTCTGACATCATCACTGGAAGGTTGAATGATTATCACTCCGTGGGTATATGAGATGAAACGCAAAAGCCAAATTCTTTGACCCACTCACAAGAATCAGTGGAAGTCAACACTTGTGACTTTATTTCTCATCAGTCTTTTTGCAAATGTTCTTTTTTACAAGTTTGAACAAAATAAATATGAAGTCCTTTTGTATTGTGCTGGAAATTACAACAGAAACAAAAGCACTAGAATTATCATTTTTTCTCAACTTTATGGTGAGACTCTTGGGATCCAATTAAAAATATTTCGAAGAAAGAAGGTTCTGAAGTTAATATTTCAGGTGCACTAGATTTTACTTAGCAGGATGGAGAAAAAAAAAAAAAAGTGCATAAACCACAGCAGAAGTAGGCCACTGCCCTCCAGTGGCCAAATGAAAGCATTACAATATTTTCCCCTCAAAACGTGGACTTGTGAATTTGTTAAATCCAAGGTTTTATAAAAATAATATTTATGTTCTTCCTGTTTCCAAAATGAATAGCATTTCCTTTAAAATATGATAAATGAGTTCCACGGTGGCTCAGTAGGTTAAGGATCTGGCATTGTCACTGCTGTGGCTTGGATCACCGCTGTGGTTCAAGTTTGATCCCTGGCCTGGAAACTTCTGTGCGCCACAGGAATGGGATGATAATAAGAATAAGAATAAGAATAAGAATACAAGTGGATCAGTAAAAGAACAACAGGAAAGGCCATTTTTACAAGTTTTAGAGAAGGTGGAAATGCCATTTGGTATGCTTGCTAGTTGAAAAGACTTCTGTCCTGGGCATTGAAAATTTGGACCTGACAATCAAGCAACAGAGAACTAGGATTTGGGAAACTGGTGGTTAATATGGTAAGTAAAAGGTCTTCCAAATACTAAAATATGTGACTGCGCTGTTGACGTTGGTGTCTTGCTGAGGTATCTAAAAAGTACAATCCATTCCGTATCATGGTTAGGGTGACAGCATCTTCCCTCGGAAACCAGATGGGTAAGGGACAAAGGCAAGGTCATCAGTGTTTCCAGAATATTAAGAGCAAGACTCATACTTTCATCATGCAAAAGTCCGGTCCACTCAGGATGTGGGCAGTGGATATGGTTTCATCAAAACTAGCCTTTCCCTTAAGAAAGAGCTTCCTTAAACTTATGTACAATTGGCACCTTAAATTTATATTACCTAAGTGAAATTAGATTATGGATTTGTCCCACATTTCTAAAAAACTCAGAACATTTGAAAAAAATTATATCCTAATTTTTGTGTCTGGAAGCATTTAGGGATGAAGTATACTAATATTTGCAGCCTACTTTGAAATATATCAAAAATAAGGTGGAATAATAAATGGCTAGAAAGATAAATAGATGGATATATATGTGATCAAGAGAATGCATCAAAAATATATAGGTGTCCTTTGTACAATACTTTCAACACTTGCATATGTTTGAGAATGTTTACAGTAAACTATGGCAAAACTCCTACATTTTGAAGAGTTCACCAGAGTGAGTTAGAAGCAAAAGATAGCTTTAAGGAGCTGAATAAAGTCATCTGTTGGCTTCAGTTTTTGTCATCATATGTGTTGTCATACAAAGAAATCATCAGCATTCACATGGTGTCACTTTGTTGAAGTCTTAGTGACAGCAGCAAGTTACACACACGTGTGAATTTGTAAAGTCCGTTTCTTCCTCCAGACTGTGCAGCCTATGACAGCATATAATTTCTCTCATCATTATATCTCTATAATGCCCAGCATGGTGACTGACACAGTGTGTTAAAGAAAAACTTTTCTTGAAAGAATGGATGAAGAAATCCACAGTTTGTTTCAATAGATGAGGTAATAAGTGTAATCAATAGACGGAGTATTAATGACAAAGTCCTGAAACTAAAAAGCTACATAAATGTTATGCTAAAATTTTTTTTGAATGAACGAATCAATGAGTCAAAAGAATGAAGATGCTATTCTTTCTGTTGCCTGTGGTTAGAAAATCTGCATTTAATTCATAATACCTGTAACACTTAATTTAGAAAGTGATTGAAAGGTGACAGGACATAGCTCTGTTGACCATTTTGTGTTGCCTCTGTTGCCATTTCTACCAATTCTAACTTATTAAAAATATTGTGATGTAGTCTTCAAAGAAATCAGTGGACTTGAACTCTGTGGGTTAGGCAGAAATCATGGATTCCTCCTTTAAAGAAAATGTGGACCAACCACCCTTTACATTCATCTTTAGGAACTGTATCTTTCATATTAATTAAGCCAAGTCATTTGGCAAAGATGACGGTTAATCTCTCATAGAACAGATTCTGGACAATTTCTCCTGTAGCCCTTCCATGGGTCTGGTGATTGGACTGGCATTTTAGAGTGGATGGAATTAATGGATTTTTAATTACATTTTATTCTACATAGGGAGGGACACATGCTTACAAGATACAGAAGTAGGGCTACAAAGAAATGGTTCTCAATGTATGTTCCCTGGACCGGCAGCATTAGCATCACTACAAATGTATTAGAATGTAAGTTCTTGGGTTCATCCCAGATCTACTGAACCAGGAACTCTGTGCTTTATGAGGCATCCAGGTGATCCTGATACATACTAAAGTCTGAGAGATTTGCTACTCAAAATGTGGTCCATAGCCAGCAGCAGCAGCATCACCTGGATGCTTGTCAGAAATTCAGAACTTTGTGCCCTGCTCCAGACCTATGAAATCTGAATTTGCACTGTAACAAGGTCCCCGGGTGATCTGTTTTCACATTAAAACTTGAGAAGATCTGCTCTAAAGCAGAGTGAAATACTCTGTCATTTAGAGTCATTTATAATCCCTATGGTATTGGGCAGAGCATGCACTACAATATTCAAGTTTCTGGCTTTGTCGCTGTTTTAGGCAGACGAACCCAAAGCCCCTCATTAGAATTTTTTAGAGTTTTTAAAAAATTGTTATGGAGGAGATCTGTAAAAGCAGTAGAATTGAATTGTTCATTGAGTAGGAGACCTCCCTGCTTTCTCCATTCATTGACCATTGGTATTAGGTAGTCATTCTATCATTATAAGCAACTGTCCTGTCTTCTAAAAATGGGGACCTTATGTCTGTCCTTGTTAAGGGCCAGTTTTCTCCATGGTATCCAGCAGAAGTGCCTTGTAAACACCAAAGCTGTGTAGAAATGAAAGAGTAACTAAAGTCCATCTCCTAAAAGGCAAACTTTTGCTTCCTACCTTATTGAGTGTTTTAAAGTTCAGGGATGGTGAAAAACTACTGTTTCTATAACTTGGTATTTTGCTAGTTCATTATTTGAGGAGCAACAGAATGTAAAATGACCATAAACCTCATCTTTGATTTTAGCACCAAGTTTGTGTACAGTGGATAAGTGTCAAGCTCTCATCATGGAAAATTTAAATGACACCAGAGTCTTACTGAGTTGAAATACTGTCATATTTGAGAGCACCAACTTGGATTTTTTTGGGGGATGGGGTGGGGGGCTGGGTTACTTTACTGGTGAAATTCACACCAGACCAAAGGATCTTTTTTCTTTTCAAACAATCAAATCCCACTGAAGATGTCCATGGAGCCATACAGTGAATTAGGAAATAAACTGTTTTAGAGAAATTTCAGCTGCTTGCAAGAGCATATGAGTCTAAAAATTTTAAAAGTAGGCCCCTTGGAGTTCTGGTCGTGGCTCAGTGGAAACGAATCTGAGTAGCATCCATGAGGACACAGGTTCGATCCCTGGCCTCACTCAGTGGGTTAAGGATCCAGCTTTGCCGAGAGCTGTGGTGCAGGTTGCAGGTGCAGCTCGGATCCCGCGTTGCTGTGGCTGTGGCATAGGCCGGCAGCTACAGCTCTGATTCGCCCCCTAGCCTGGGAACCTCCATATGCCGCAGGTGCAGCTCAAAAAAGACACACACACACACACAAAAAGGTAGCCTCTTAGAATAAATGAAATCTGAGAATTACCTAACATCAGCATCAAAAGGATGTGAGGACCACACACACACCTCCACTTGTGTGATGCACACACAGATGACAGGTGGCCAGCAGCTAGTGCACAAACTCACCAAATAGATCCCGTGTGTATAAACCTGGCTTATTGCAGAACAAGTTCTGGTAATATCCAGTAACTTACAGGGAGAAATCTTAATATTTGATTCAACAAGAAATTCAATTCAGAGGATTCTTATTTAAAGTAAAGGTCTTATATGCTATGCTCGGTCATCCAAGGGCCCTGCTGTACAAGACAAAGATGAATAAGAGCTAGTCCTTGTTAAAGGTTACTGGGAAATCAGTTTTGTTATTGAGGTAGTGCTATGTGCTGTGGTGCAGACCTTTGCTACTCAAGGTGTGGACCTTGGAATAGGAATAGCAGCCTCCCATCACTTGGGCTTGAAAGAGATACTGAGTCTCAGGCCCTCCCCAGACCTGCGGGATCAGGATCAGCATGTTATCACGATGCCCTGGTCTGCACATTAAGCTTCTGGAAGTGATAGAACGTGAGTTCTGGGGCCAGAATTACTGGATTTCAGTCCCAGCTCTGCTCCTTAGTAGTTGTTTGGCTGCTAGGCAAGGAAGTGAATCTCTCAGTGCCTTATCTGTTAAACAGGAATAATAGTAGTACTAAGACACATGGATGTTTTAGGACTTCTGTGTGTTAATACATTAAAAGGCTAAGAATTGTGCCAGGTAAATAGTAAGCACTCAACCAAAATGTTTCTGCATGGCTTTACATGCTAAAAACCACTCAAGTTTAAATACTGCACTTGAACATTATTTTGTAGTCAATACACTGGATATTTACTTTATTCTCTTTAGAGGTATACTTTCAAAATAGAAAATAAAAGTGTTACTTATGTCTCACTAGTCATCTTTATAACTACATTAAATTATTAGGGCTGTGAAACAGTTTTTTAATTAGGAATTTTTACAAAGAAAAAAAATATATAAAACACACTAGGAGGATAGGAGTTCCCGTCGTGGCTCAGTGGTTAACGAATCTGACTAGGAACCATGAGGTTGTGGGTTCGATCCCTGGCCTTGCTCAGTGGGTTAACGATCCGGCGTTGCTGTGAGCTGTGGTGTAGGTTGCAGACGTGGCTCGGATCCTGCATTGCTGTGGCTCTGATGTAGGCTGGTGCCTACAGCTCCTGTTAGACCCCTAGGCTGGGAACCTCCATATGCCGCAGGTGTGGCCCAAATAAGTAAAAAAACAAAAACAAAAACAAAAACAAAAAACCCCCAATAACACTAGGAGGATATATACCAAAAATATTAACACTAAATGCAAAATAACTGAGGGGCCTTCTGGTTTCCTTCTTTATTATGTTTTAAAATTTTTATGCAACATTTATTTAGAGAAATAACTATGAATTTTATAAAGCCTTGTTATGATTCAGATTAGGCAACTTTTGTATGACTTTACTAACCCATGATCCTGAATTATGACTTTAAAAGAGACAAAATAAGTCCAGCAACTCAAATCTTAGTTATTCCTTAATTCCAACATATATGTTTGGAATTTTATGTATATCTGGAGTTGTACACATTCAGAATTTTATGTAAACTAATATACACCATTTTTTTTTCACATGATCAGAAACAAATGTCTGTTGTTCAAACCAGGGTGAATTTTCAACTTTCCTACTTATTTGGTTTGCAAATTACTCCGTGAGGATAATTTATTAGACTACTACCTTTCTGGGAATATTCTGCAGACCAATGAAGTCTTTCACTTTCAAATAGAAATGACCTTTGCAACCACCAAGTTAAAAGGATTATACTAAAAAAGTCTTTGCTGCTAAAATAGTGTCTCCAGTGCCTGCCATGTCCTAGATAGAATTTTCTTTTGAGAAAACCACAACTACTTATTTTCAGTGGCCTCATTCAAACAAACTTACATTATCACAAGACAAGATAAAGGTCACTTTGGCCTTTAAAGGTGTGAAATGACTTTTCTCTGCCAGCATTACATGCTAAGGGCAAATGATTTTTTTCTTGAGCTTCAAAAACGAGGTTAGTGAAGGGTATAGACATTGTAAAGGAAAAAACCATATTTTCTCTGTTGGACCAAAGGGAATCTTTGTGCTTCAATGCCTCTAAAATTATGTCTAAAACTGAAAATGTTTGAATGTTCTTTGTATTTAACCAACATTGCACATTTACTAAAAAAATCCTTATGACCATCATTTTTAGAGGAGAAACAAAAATAACGTTGACCTGAATTTCTACTTCTGTATTTTTATATCTATTAGTGCTACATTCTCCCTAAATAGCTTTTAAAAAAAAGAAAAAAATATATATATATGTATATAGAATTGACTTACAATGTCGTGTTTAAGTTTCAGGTGTACAGCAAAGTGATTCAATTACACACATACACACACACACACACACACACATACGTATTCTTTTTCAGATTCTTTCCCACATAGGTAAAGAAGATAGTTCAAGATAATGAATGTAGTTTCCTGTAATACACAGTAGGTCCTTGTTGTTTATCTATTTTACGTTTGGTAGTGTGTATCGGTTAATTCCCAACTCTTACTTTCTCTCTCTCTCTCTCTCTCTCTCTCTCTCTCTCTCTCTCTCTCTCTCTCTCTCGTCTTCCCTTTTGGTAACCATAAGTTTGTTTTCTTTGTGTATGTGTTTCTGTTTTGTAAATAGGTTCATTTGTATCATTTTGGGGAGAGGGGGTAAAGTCAGATAGAGAAAGCAAATATCACATGATATCACACATATTTGGAATACAAATAGCTTTTTGATTGTAGTACCTGGTGCTTTGAAAGGACAGTGACATAAAAGATATTCATGCTGTGAAATGACTGGCCAACAGGGACCTGCTGTATAACACAGGGAACTCTAGCCAACACTCTGTGATAACCTACATGGGAAAATAATCTAAAAGAGAATGGATATGTAGATATGTAAAAAAAGAGGGGGTCATTAAATAAACTACATACTACAACAAAAATCTGCAACCTCAAAGACCTTAGGTCTCCTACTCCTCAGAGTAACATCTCTTGCAGTCATTAGAGGAATGGTCTGTCTGAGGAACCATCAGCAAAAATGTTTCACTACAAGAATTTTTCCTCTGTTGCTGTACTATAGAAGCTGAAATCGATGGTGTATTGAAATGTTCTCTTCAAGTGAGTTCTTGCTCTTCAGAGACCCTGACACATGGGTAGAAGTTGATAATATAAACAGTATTGTTCATAATAGTGTTAAAACGTAATTTTACTTGAAAATGCTTTCTTTGAACTGTTTTTTAGAAAATAAAATACATCCAGTTATTAAAGAGCTTCCTGTTTCCTACTTAGAGAAGGCTTAATAGTAATTTATTTACAGCTATATAAATATATTTATATAAATATATTTAACATAAATATATTTATATAAATATATTTAACATAAATATATTTCATAAAGAAGAATATATTTTTGAAATGTATTATTAGTAAGCTAAAGCCAGTAGAAAAAAAGACTTTCAGAGCTTAGAAACCCACTGACTTCTAAGGAGAACCTTTAATTTCACATTGGTGTTTATATGAACCAAACAAGAAATTCATTGAATTCTCTTGTCTTCATCTTTTCAAAGGCCATTGGAAAGAAAAAAACACTATTATCTCTGAAGAGACACTGGAATTAAAGAGGTAACTACTGTCAAACATTTAAATTCTAGTGTCCATGCAAAACATTCAGAAAGGTCATTTATTCTTGAATTTAATTCTAATACAGCAGGTTCTTAGCATTGTAGAGTTCCCCATTAGCACGGTGGGACATGGAATCCTTAAGTATGTGATGTATTGAAAGGAGGCACTCAGCAGAGTGAAGTGAGGAAAGCAGAGTAAGACAGGAAAAGAAAATAAATCAAAACACGGTTTCACCTGGAGTCTAGCCTTAGCCTGATCCCACGGTGAGCAGGGAAGATTGAACTGCATCACAGAAGTTGCCCAGACACCTGAGCTGTTATTCTCCTGCATCTTACAATTGCTGGGCATCAGTCACCCCCTTCCAAAAAGAGCCAGTCAGATGTCTGCAAACAAGGTAGATCCTTCCTATCAGGCCAAGAGCCAACCAGATGCCTCCAAACAAGGTAGAGCCTTCCTATCAGGCCAAGAGCCAACCAGATGCCTCCAAACAAGGTAGATCCTTCCTGTCAGGCCAAGAGCCAACCAGATGCCTCCAAACGAGGCAGATCCTTCCTATCAGGCCAACAGCCAACCAGATGCCTCCAAACAAGGCAGTTCCTTTCTATCAGCCCAACTGCCAACGAGATGTCTCCATACAAGGTAGTTTGGTCCTATTAGCCCAGCCTGTCCTCTGGAGAAGTCTGCAGCAGTGAGCCACATGCAGTGGCCCCGCTGGCAGCAGCCCACCCCTACAGTAGCTCTGCAAAGGACATCTGGGCCAAGCACCACCAGCATCTACTTTGAGCATGTAAAGACACCTGGGTCTTCAGGGTCCTGTACCAGCCAAAGAGTGAGTGCTTAGACTAAACTCCTCAAAATCCAAGCAGGGGGCATAAGTGTTTTTTAGTGTTTCTTTTTTCCCCTCTACAGATGCTAAGCATACATGTTAAAGGCACAAATAACTTGGGAAGTAAATCCATGTCTACCATTAAGCATGATTTTCTGGCAGTGTAAAATTTCCTTATAACCCCATTTATTGTGTGCATCAAGAAGCATTATTTATGAAACTTCCTAGTCTAATATCACAGAGGATGATTGGTCTATTGGTTCTATAGGATATGGTGCCTGCAGTGTAAATAAGAGCTTGGAAAATGTTACTCTTATGTTAAATATTTTTCTTTTTCATTTCATCTTCTTTGTGTTCAATTAACTCAACATCTTAGATCAAAGATTTCTATAATTCCTTACAAGAAAAGCATCATAGATGTGCTCAAAAACATATTTACATGATGTTCACTGAAGATCTGTTTAAAATAGTGAAGCATTCAAAATATCCAATAATAGGGGAGTAGAAAAATAAATTATAGTACAGCTATAAGATAGAAGATGAAGTTATGGTGAAGTTATTAAAAGTCGTGTCATTGAAGAATATTTTATGACATGGAAAAATCTGTGATAAGTAAAAATAAAAGGCTAAAACACAAACTGTGAATATTATCCCATTTGATGAAAAGAACAAATTATACAGTAAAAGACTAGCTACATATATACCCCATATTTACAGTGTTATCTCTGGGTGGCTTGGGTGTTTGGATCTCAGGTAATATATTTGCGATTTTCTTTTCTAATTTTTATTTAAATTTTTTTCTATGATAAACCTAGGTTTCTTTATTCTTTTAGAATAAGAAAATAATTATTTAATAAATAGTATCAGGTTTAATGGATTTGCTATTGGTTGTAGTTATCTAAACAATTTTCAAAGTTTTTTTCTGTACTGATAATTTTCCACATTTCTAATCTTTTCCCTTGAATACATCCTCTGAATACTCAAGTGAAATACGAAAATAGCTAGTTTATATCACTATTTATAATATTACTGTCATGTCCAATAATCATTTAATTATATTTCACTCTCCATAGAGGCTCTATACTTTTAAACTTCACTTTTAATATTTATAGACCCCTCTTTATTCCTTGCATTGTGACATCTAATTTAGAATAATATACCAATTCTTGTGGGAATATGTATTATAATATATAAATATACAGAAAAAGAGTGAATACTTTATGGCCCACACTACACACCAGGTATTGTGTTAAGTATTAACACAGTAAGTAAGTAAGGATGTGTTACAAGAAATTACAAAAGCACTTTGAAATTCCTGCTCTTTAAAGACCAAGGAAAATACCAAATGACTTGATGATCATCTTCATTTCTAAGTGCCTTATTCATTTTTCATCAACAGGAACTGATCTAGAAACTTTCACCTGAAACAGCAAGATGTGTACTGTTTAATGTGGTCACAGAATAAGATGCTGGTGGTGGTCACAGAATGCCAAAAGAGAAAAATTCAGGACATTATCCAGATGTTTTGTGAGGTGATGCTGAATTCCATCAAAGTGATTTTCCAGTGTGCTCCTTTTCTCTCCTGAGGGGTGATGCTATGTAGGCAAAGCCAGCAACAAGATGTGGAAATCATGCTTAAAACCACGCATAAGATTAGAACACCCTTTCACCTCTTTCTTGACTTCTTCTTCATCTTCCAGTGTCAGTGCAGCCAGTTGCTTAGCTCTCTGCTCCATCAGATTCACATATCGGATTGGATTCGACAAAGCTTCAATCACATCTAAATAGGAAAAAAAAAAACATTTCAGATCCAAGGTTCTGGAGATGCTGATGATCCACCATCTATCAATCCACCCACCCGTCCATCTGATCACCTTCCATCCATGGATTCATTCACTATCTACTCACCCACCCATTATACTCATTCACCATCCATCTTCCATCCTTCTACCTACTCATACAACTATCTACTCATCCATCCAATGTTTTGGAAAGGACAAGAGTCAGGACCCTTTGCTGAAACCTCAGGAAGAGAAAACTCAAAGGACAAATGGACAAGTTCCAGCTCAGGATGCTTCAATACTCCAAATTTCCAAATCTTTTAATTTCTTTTTGAGGGTTTCATCCATTCCACCAATGGCCTATACACCTAACCTATTTGGCCCAAATGGTGTTTCATGATGGAGACGTTTCACATAAAAAGGCTGCTTTGCAGACTGTTGAAACAGTGCAATGATTTGGCAATCTGGGTCTCATTTGCACATGATACTGTCTAGCTGGAAGGAGTCGTGGCTGTCATCTTTGGATGGGGCATGTGTTCCAAGTTTGCCAGAGTCTCCACCACTCCTCAGTATCTTGCACTCAGGCCACTTAGCAGAGTAAGCATTAATGATTCTTGGTTAACATCATGATAAGTTAATTTCTCTAAATTTAGGATTTTACCCATGAAAAGATCAGGGTTCTAAAACTGGTCAAGGGCAAATTCATTGCACAGATCTAGATAGACTGTGTGGTATCAGGTAGAATTGGTTAGAAAGTACTGGGCCCATGAGGTAATACAATCAATGGGTAAATATGCTCAATATTTTATAGGAGCTTATGGTAAACTAAAATTTATTCACAAATGTTTGATCAACTTACCTCTAAACATGCATACAAAAAATAGAGGTAATTCTGAGACAATAATCTCTGCCTTTGTTCAGTCCAGTTTTCTTTCCACTTAGCCACAAAAAATTTGGATGACCCCAGATGCAAATATCTTTTCTTAAAAGCTATAACACTTTTCTAGTTTTTCTCTTTCTTTTTTTCTTTCCTTCCTCCCTTCCTTCCACCCTTCCTTCCTTTTTCCCTCCCTCCCTTCCTTTCCTTCTTTGTTTTTTTTCTTTTCTTTTTTTGTTTTAGGGCCCCGCCTGTGGCACATGGAAGTTCACAGGCTAGGGGTCAAACTGGAGCTGCAGCTGCAGGCCTACACCATAGCGACAGCCTTGCCTGGGTCTGAGCCACCGCATCTGCAGCCTATACCACAGTTTGACCCACTGAGTGAGGCCAGGGATCCTTAACCCACCGAGTGAGGCCAGGGATGGAACCCACATCCTCATGGACACTATGTCATGTTCTTAACCCGCTGAGCCACAACAGGAACTCCGTAAATATCTTTTTGCGTTAGATTGTTTACCTGCATATGTATCTGGAACATAGTCCTTCACCTCTATGTAGACAAAGACAGCGGGCAGCATCAGAGGTTGGTTTCTCTCATTCCTCAGACAGATGTAGTGATAGCCTAAAGGGTGACATGATACTGTACATAACATATTTTCTTCACCACGTTAGGTATAACACAGGAACATCTATCCAACGGAAGTGTTTGTTTTGGGTGACTTTGGATGACAAACAGCTCACTTCTTTCTCTTTTTAATCATCTGATTTTCAGGGATAAGGTATTATTTTTCTCACCAGACAGGAAAACAATGGTTCTGATTTGTCCTTTTTTTTTTTTTTTTGCTTTCCAACCATGCAAATCTCCACAAGAGAGAATTTGAAAGCATATGTCATAGATTAAATTATTGATTCAAATCTGTCTCCTGTACATGATTTCTCGACGTGAGACTTAGCCTGCTTTGGACAATGGGATGTTAATGAGGTCGTGCAAGCAAAGGCTTAAAATGCACTTGCAGAAACAGGCATGCACTTATGCATTCTACTAGACTGCCATGAGACAGCTCCTCCTTTAGCCAGGGCCCCAGAAAGAGTACCTGTGGAAAAACAGCCCAGCGCACAGCCTAAAGCACAGCTGCATGGCTTTGCCAAACCTGGCCCCCCTTAGGGCTGTGAGCATCAAGATAAAACGCTTGTTAGAAGGCTTTGAGTTTGCAGTCTGTTGAGTTGACCAATACACCATAGCACGTCGCAAAAACAGAAAACTGCCAGATTAAATAAATAATCGTATAGTTCTTGTTTATATAACAAAACACCAGAGCAACAGATAGCTTCCTAAATCATTCATTAATAATCATGTAAGGCAGTGATGATTTCCTTTACAGCTTTTACCAAACGTTTCTCACTACACTCTCCATACCTGGTCGAATTGCTTGTACTGGCAAAATCCGGTGGCCAATAAATTTACCTCCTTCTTCATAAGCTGCTATCCTCAAACAGGCCAGAGAAGGAAGAACCACCTATAGCATACAAAAGATACATGTGATTCGAGAAGGAGCAGCTCCAAGAAAGACCTAGAAAGGTATTGTTAAAACAGGTCCTACTTTTCCATATCCGAGTAGAAGTTTCTACTGAGATAAAAAGTTATGCTGTTTCTCTATCATTCAGATTTTCAAAAAGAGAAGGATTATGAGATATGTTCCTTTCCCTTTATCACCTTGTCCTAATGTGGAATTTCTTCACAGATTTTCTTTTGACATGAAAAGTCTCAATGTGGAAATGGTAAAAGTTCTATATTTATGAACAAAGAGTTAGGGGTCTTATCACTGTTTGAGCATTTACTATTATATTTTCAATGCGATTGCTTTCATACTTGAGAACTTTAAAAGCAAAAGCAAAAATTTAAAAATAGCTTTCAGGGGAGTTCCCTTCGTGTCTCAGTGGTTAACAAATCCGACTAAGAACCATGAGGTTGTGGGTTCGATCCCTGGCCTTGCTCAGTGGGTTAAGGATCCGGCGTTGCCGTGAGCTGTGGTGTAGGTTGCAGAGGCGGCTCGGATCCCGCGTTGCTGTGGCTGTGGCGAAGGCCGGCGGCTACAGCTCCTGTTAGACCCCTAGCCTGGGAACCTCCACATGCCGCGGTGCGGCTCTACATAAAAGGGAAAAAGACAAAAATAAAAAAATAAAAATAGCTTTCAAGGACAGCTTTCAAAATGAGATGTGCTTTGGAGTCCCTGCTGTGGTGCAGTGGGTTAAGAATACAGCTTGTCTCTGTGGAAGTGCTGGTTCAATCCCTGGCCCCAGTGCAGTGGGTTAAGGGTCTTGCATTGCCACAGCTGCTGCAGGGCAGATCCCAACTGAGGCTCAGATTTGTTCCCTGGCCCAGGAACTTCCATATGGCAAGGGTGCAGGGGCAGTGGGGGGGAATGAGAGTGCTTTATATATTTGTAAATTTCCAAATTAGCAACATGTAATTTTCACCTTTTCCCTCAATGTAAAACATACAGAGTACACAGTCATATCCCACCTCAAAAACATGAGACCAATTGTATCATTAAATATTTATTTCTTTGGTAACATATTTTCAATGACTAAGACATTTTCTACATGCTTTCAGTGTATTAGAGAGTACTTATAATAACTCTAAGAAGTAGACAGTATGTTAAATCCAATAAATATGATAAAGAAGAGCTGGAGCACAGAGATTTTACCATGGATATTCTCTTTGTAGAAGACTGCCTCTGTAGGTGTTTTGGCCAGATAGAAGCATAAGGCATGGTAAGAAAGTCCACTCTAGAGTCTACTGGACTTATCATCTTCCTTTGTATGTGATGCATGTTTGCAAAAGATTCGCTTTTTGGTCAAAGCAAAGGGAAAGCCCAGTCAAATGCAAAAGCTTTTAACTCTCTCAGAATCCAGACAAGCTAGAAAGACCAGCACCAGTGGCTGGAGAGTCTAGGTAGTTTAATTAACACCCTTTTTTAAGGCAGTATGGACTTGCTTTCTCTCAGCTACCATATTATTCCCTATATTCAACTCAACTTCATTTAAATTACACTGACAACATATCAGTTATCATTTGTATTATGAGAGGGTATGAGTTAAATTTATGTTATTCTGGTCTTCAAGATGAAGTATCCTAGAGTTAATTGATTCACAATACAATTACAAAAAATCCAAACAAGTGATTCATGGAAATCTTAGATAGTTTTTAAGATAATTTTGGAAATCCTATTTCATTTTTTTTCCTCGATAGAGAACACCTAGAAGATGCATGTTAAGACATGCATCTCATGTTAAGACAGGAGACGAACCTTTTTGAACACAATGGGTTCTTCTTCCCAGATAGGATTTACAGCATTTCCTTGTGATGTCTTGGTCTTAAATGCCTTCCTCCTCGTGTCCACAGGCAAACCAAACATATCCACTTCCACGTAAGTCCCGACTTTCTTATCAGAGAGAAACTGACCTGAAATAATCTAGAAAGCAATAAAAAAGGAATTCTTGATAAATGAATAACAGTGATATAAGAGAATACTTTAAGGAGGTACAAACGGTGATGGTGAATGTTGAACCATAAGCGACATAACATAGAAGCAAGAAGACAATTATGATTTATTTTCTGGTTAAAGAATTGGTTGGGGAATATTGCAAATGATGAAGTTAGAAGTCAATTAACAAGACAAAGTTGTACAGGATGAAATAAATGAACAAGTACTGAAAGTCTGGTGAGATTACACCTTTTGTATTTGAGAGATGTATCTGTTAAATATTAGAGATTGATCTTTAGAGCTAACTGAATATAAAGGTTTTTCTAATACTTAAAATATTGTAAGAGAAAACATTTATCATTTTAGCATCATTGCAGATGAAACTAAAAGGTCACTTAAGAGTAAAAACTTAAAATATAGCATACTAGAAAGTCTAGCATTTAAAAAATATTCTCTTCTTCTAAAAAATATTCTCTTCTTCATAAAATGCAATTTATAAGAGTGGTGATAATACCACACTAGTCTAACTCTCAAAAGTTGTTACACTTTACCTAAAAAGCCACAGTGATGATAAAAAAAAAATCCAAAAACAAACACCGACTTTAAACCATCAAACCCAGTTTATCATCACTCTTAACCTTACCTGGTTAACCATCCACACAATAGTGGCTATCCTTTGCCTGGCTATAAAATGAATGAATATTGTGGAGTTAAATGAGGTTTTAAAATCACATGTTTATAAAATGTCTCCCACATCTGCCTATTTTCCCAACCCAATTTTTAGAATCTGAGAGGTTTTACAATATGTGTGAAACTTCCAAGTTATGCGAGTCACACTGGTTATTCAGAAGCATCAAAGATGTGCTTAAATACTATTTTATATGGAATGGATGGTTAATGGGGACCTGCTGTAAAGCACAGGGAACTCGACTCAATATTCTGTGATGACCTAGATGGGAAAAGAATCTGAAAAAGAATGGATATGTTTATAGGTATAACTGAATCACTTTGCTGTATAGCAGAAATCAACACAACATTGTAAAATAGCTACACTTCAATAAAACCTGAAAAAAAATTAAAAAACATCAAATAACTGTTAATGCAAAAAAATGTATGATTATACAGAACAGACTTGTGGTTGCCAAAGGGGAGGGGGTAGGGAGAAGGATGGATTGGGAGACTGAGGTGAGTAGGTGCAAATTATTACATTTAGAATGGATAGGCAATGAGGTCCTACTGTACAGCACAGGGAACTATATCCAGTCTACTGGGTTGGAACATGATGGGAAAGAATATAAAAAAGAATGGATATATATGTATAACTGAGTCACTTTGCGGTATAGTAGGAATTGGCACAACATTGTAAATCAACTATGTTTCAATAAAAATTAAAAAAAAAATGTATGCTTAGGACTGTGACTAAAACAGCCCTTAACTACGTTAATGACACTAAGCCTCAATGTTCTCATCAGTCACCACTGGAACTCACAAGTCCATTCTGGCACTCTGAAGTCTATGTCAGATGGAGTTCCCGTTGTGGCTCAGCGGTTAACGAACCCAACCTAGGATCCATGAGGATGCAGGTTCGATCCCTGGCCTAGGTCAGCAGGTTAAGGATCCAGCGTTGCCGTGAGCTGTGGTGTAGGCCGCAGATGTGGCTCAGATCCTGCGTTGCTGTGACTGTGGTGTAGGCCAGCAGCTGTAGCTCCAATTTGACCCCTAGCCTGGGAATCTCCATATGCCACAGGTGTGGCCCTAAAAAGCAATAAATAAACAAACAAACAATAAATAATAAAGTCTAGGTCAGGGGACTGAAGCAAAGGTGGTGCTGAGTGAATGTGAGCGGCAGCTTGGCTCTAGCTGTCCTGCTGAAGGCAGGACTCAGCTGCAGCTTTGCCTGTCTCCTCAGAGGACACCGATGTCTCCAGAACACTGCCTCCATTCTACACTCAGGTAGCTGTTTACACCTGTCTGTAATTGAGCTGTTTCCCCTCAATTTCTCTGTTATTGCTTATAATTGCTTACATTGTCATGGTAGAATTTTCAAGACAAAACAAAAAAGCAAGCAAACATAAAACAAGATACATTGACAAGGACAAAATATTATTTTGTGAAAATATTATTTTTCTCAAAATACTATGATTTTGACCCCACTGTAACTACAATTGACAAGGATTCTAAAAATAACATTTCATCAGTGTGCAACTTTTAAGTTTATCTTAATCAAACTTGAGAGGAATTTAACATCCTCTGCAGAAACCAATTTCCTAAGCTAAATATAATTTTAAAGCTCTGATTCTGCCAACTCCACTCTTTAGATAAATGGTGTGAAGTAATTTCAAATGATATCATTGTGAGACACTTCACTGGAATCTTATTTTTTGATCTGTGGTATAAAGTGATAAAAATTTTAAAGTAAAAGTGGGCCTAACAAGCTTAAGGTAGAATATAAGTTAGTAAAATTGTTACAGAGCATTATTTTGCATTATTTTTCAAATGCCTTTGATTTAAGGTCAATTGGAAAATTACATTTATGCCTGATTTTTTAAAAAAAGGTTTCTTAGTGCTGCAGTTATCCAGTTAAACAGAAACTAATTGAAACTTAAAAAAGTGAATGGAACCTAGCTACAATAACCAAAGGCTTATAGAATTCATTGCAAAAGTTCTTTATAAAAGTTATTTCCCATTCATAGTATTAAAATGTTTTCTCACAGCTAAAAAAAAAAAAGGTATCTGCTGTAACATCAATTTCAAAGATGACAGAAATCATTTGGAATTAATTTTTTAGGGTCAGATGTGTTTACTGACATGATTCTTGCATTTACTGTCATTACTATGTGCTATAAATCCCTGAATACTCAGAATTTCAAAAGCCATGCTTTATTGAGAGCTTTTATTCAATATTTAACAATTTATTGAGAGAATATTCTTTTCTTTTATTTTTCTAGGACTAATGGGGAAAAATAAAAAAGACCAGAAGATTTCTCCAGTATAAGTCACTAATTTTCATGGTAAATTTCACTGTGGGAATCTTTACACCAAAAGAAATTGGACTAGCCACAGTGGACTACCCACTTGTTTTATTGAGTTGGGGTATGATTTTCTTATCCTACTAAAGAGTGGGGCTTAGTCCATTTATTTCCTGCATGTAGCTTTTGAAACTTCTAAGTTAGATTCAGTCTAAGTTAGATTCAGTCTTTTAAAAAAATGTACAAAGGAAGTGAAGACTTTGCTGGCAACTAATTTCTTTTTCTTTTTAATTTTTTTTTTAAATTCAAGTATAGCTGATTTACAAGGTACCATATTTATAATTTGCTTATATATTTATATATAAATTCATTCATACATACATACAAATATAGAGAGTGATTCAGCTATAAGTGTGTGCATGTGTGTATATATATATATATATATATATATATATATATATATACACACACACACACACACACACACACACACACATATATATGGGATATTTTTAAAGATTCTTTTCCTTTACAGGTTATTACATAATATTTAGTATAGTTCCCTGTGCTACAGTAGGTCCCTTACTGGTTATCAGCAACTAAATTCTTAATGACTAAACTACTTTAGACAAAATAGGTGATGTTGAAGACTTTTGCTGGGTGCAAGCATGTGATGGGGTGTACACACCTTAACAGATAAAGTGTTGGCCACTATCCCATCCACGATGCCTTCCGTAAATGGATCAAAGCTCTTGTCAGGCCTCCTCATGAACTCAGGCTTCAGTCTGTAGCCACTCTTCCCGTTGTATTCATACATTCCCATATTTATTTGCATAGCCAGGTCTGAATATCAAAAACACAAACCTTACTGTGACTGTATTTCTATTCAGAGAAAGAAAGTAAGATTGCATTATGGTCCACTTTTGTTCCACCTTTAAAAAGAAATGTTTCATCCTTGTAGAAACTTAGAAACACAGACAAGAAATAAATTAGAAAAAAAAAAGAAAGAATAAAAATTGAACTGTCATCTCCAAATGCAGAGGTAAAACATTGCCAGCAGGTTGGTGTGCATTCTGTTTTTATACTTCAAGTGTATTTTGGACATGCAGTATGTCCATTTCTTTAAATATTTGTCTGCTTTAATTTTAATAGTTGTATAAAATACTTTGAATATAAATATCACAATATATGGATTATATCAGCCCCCTCTTTGCACACATTCATGTTTCATCCAAGTTTTCATCATTACATATGATGTTTTGATGAATAATGTTGTGGTGAAGTCTTTGAAGCCATCATTAATGATGGAGTGAGATTTCTAGGTCAAAAAAAATGGGCATATTGGAAAAGCGCTTTTTTTCCCCCCACATCTGCAGCATGCAAAAGTTCCTGTCCAGGGACTGAACTCGAGCCACAGCAGTGACAATGCCAGATCCTTAACCAGTAGGCCACCAAGGAACACCTGGAAAAGCTTTTTAATAATTCTTACTAAAATGCCCGTCAGAAAGTTTAAACCACTTCACACCTCCAAGCCATGTTTTCGAGGATGGACTTCTTTACACCTCACTAACGGGGAATGCTATAATTCTTTTGTTAATTTATAGGAAAAAAATATTTCCTTTCAAAAATTTTCATTTCTTTGATTACGTACCACCAATATTTAATCACACATTGACTCGTTTCTAATGGACAAAGATTACTGCCCAAAGTTTGGCTAAGATTCAGTCAATATATGAAATAAATGTCTACATTAATTGCAATTGCTAGAGTTAAACAAAAAAATCATTTTAAAGGCAAAAGCAATCTGGGAAGCTGTCAATTGGCTCCAGATTACCTGACTCATATCTCATCTCTATCAAGGTGGACAATAAAGAGGTGGTAGCAGAATTATTTTAAAGTTCTATGTAACATCATTTTTAGAGCAGGGAAAATCTGTCTCAAATCACAGCCAGCGTCTATTCATTGGCATCACAATGTGAAATTCCTGTTAGTGTCAGGATGACAAAGAAGTGTCCACTCTTCATACTATTATTTAATATTATTTTAGAACAGTCAGTCCAAGGCACTAAGAAAGCGGGAAAAGTAGATGTGATTAAATTACTGTAATTGTGTATCTGAAAAGCTCAATGGAATCTGCTGGCAAAATAGGCTATTATGAGTTTAAGAAGATGATCACTTATAAAAACCACAATATCCAGAAATAATCTGTGAAAAATATAATGTTTGAGAAGGCTTTCATCTAAAGAAACTAGGCCTCTAATGAAGATGAATGAGTTTGTCGAGAAAATCATATTATAATCTTTAAAGTGAAAAGAAAAATATTCTTTCTGTGACTTAGAAAAACACTAAAAGTTGGAGTTCCTTGGTGGCTTAGTGGGTTAAGGATCTGGCGTCAGTGATGTGGCGCTGGTCACTGCTTTGCCAAGGGTTTGATCCCTGGCCTGGGAATCTTTGCAGGCTGAGGGTGCAGCCAAAAAAAAAAAAAGAAAAAAAAGCCCTAAAAACTGACCTTTTGGTGTCAGTTTTCTTCAGATGAATTTATAAATTTAATGTGATTGCAATCAAAGTGTTGTCTTTCCAGTGGGGGAAAGGGGAACATAATAACAATTAAACTAATATGAACTTAATGTGATTTTAACCAAAATCTCATTTTCTTTTCGGGGGAAGATAACACCGAACTAAAGTCACTTGGGAGAAGAACCGCACCGGCAGTGGTGAGGAAAGGAGAACTTAAGTCTTAACAGCTTTGAAGAAGAATTTGGGTTTCCTGGTATTAAACCATATCATTAAACATTATATAATAACAATGAGTTATTGGCTCCAGGCAGAAGAAAAATTTGTTAATGGAGAAGAATATAGATGGAAAAAATGGACCCATAAAAACAGCTAAAAAGGCCATATCAACAAAGTTATAATTTTAGTTCAGCATAAATAAGATTTGATCTGGGAGTTCCCGTTGTGGATCAGAGGGTTAAGAACCCGAGGCCCCCCTGGCCTCGCTAAGTGGGCTGAGGATCCAGCATTGCTACAAGCTGCAGCTTAGGTCACAGATGAGGCTTCAGTCTGGTGGTTCTGTGACTGTGGTGTAGGCCGGTAGCTGCAGCTCCGATTCGACCCCTAGCCTGGGAACTTCCATATGCTGCGGGTGAGGCCCTAAAAAAGGAGGAAAAAAAGATTTGATCTCTTACATGGAAATTAAATTTGTTTGGCTAAAAAGGTTAAATTACATATTAAAAAAATCGTGAAAGAAATAAGAGTAAAAATGGAGCTTGGTTGTGGAGCTCATAGTCATGAAAATAAACCAAGACTCCATAAAATAAAGCATTAATCAACCCAATCTCATCTGTTTCAAAAAACAAGATAATAGGACTTTAATATAAAAGTGCTGCT
The DNA here is from genome assembly GCA_004024745.2 of Catagonus wagneri. Taxonomy (NCBI): domain Eukaryota; kingdom Metazoa; phylum Chordata; class Mammalia; order Artiodactyla; family Tayassuidae; genus Catagonus; species Catagonus wagneri. Next base: position 38,372,833 of record PVHT021183543.1, read on the forward strand.
GACTTTGATGACAGAAGCGGAGTCTGGAGGAGAATTAACTGTGAAGAGGCCACGTGTAGTGACAATAGTGAGAACCTTTTGGAAGAGGAACAGCAAGAAAACCATCACGAGAAACTTTTGCCCTAATCAGGAACACTTGAGGCTTCTTCTGGAACTGTAACAGAAAAAGAATTTTTGTTGCCCTCCTTAACACCACACCCAGCCATCTCGGAAGGAAAAGTTCTGTCCTAGGGCCTGCCTAGGACATGGGAGGTTGACACCCTAAAACCTAGTTTTGCAATAGTTCAGAATACATACAGCAAAATAACATTACATGTAATTTGAAATAAGGCGTCCTCAGGTAATTTGGCAGCAAGTTCTCCTATCAGTGGTATTTAAAAAGGTCAAAGTGAGGAGTTCCCATCATGGCTCAATGGTTAACGAATCCTACTAGGAACAATGAGGTTTTGGGTTCGATCCCTGACCTCGCTCGGTGTGTTAAGTATCCGGCGTGGCCGTGAGCTGTGGTGTCTCAGACACGACTCAGATCTGGCGTTGCTGTGGCTGTGGAGTAGGCAGGTGGCTACAGCTCCAAATCGACCCCTAGCCTGGGAACCTCCATATGCTGCGAGTGCAGCCCTAGAAAAGCCAAAAGAAAAAAGGAAAGAAAAGGTCAAAGTGAATATCTAAATACTTTAATATTGGCTTGTTTTGTTAATTCTCTGAATATTGTCAACACTCTATGTTTGCCTTATGATACAGTGGCAGCATTTTGGATTATTTTTCGAAGAATGCTATTCATATGCACTGTTTTTGTGTTTCAGACTAAGTACAAGCAGTTTTGTATCAGCTGTGATGTTGTGCATACCATACGGACCATTTTAAAGAAACTTGAAAATTTCAAATAGAGTCAACAATTATATTACTTGTTTTAGCATTTTAAAGGCACTTTAAAAAAAACCTACCTCTTATAGGTTTTACAGCTAGGTGGCTATTTAAAAAATCTCTCCCCCTTTGACCGTCATTCTTTAATCTCTAAAGCAGAAAGCTACATGCACCCAAGGGAAAGTTTCTTTGATTAGAAGAATGGTATTTTGTAAAACTTTTTAAGTAAAAATTTTTTATGAAAAATAAATAAATTAATAAATAAACAAAAGTGCTGCCATAAATTTATAGGAAAATTGACAATAGTCCTGAATAGACAATTCATAAAAGCAGAAATGTAAACATCGAAACACATACGTAAAATGTTCAACCTCAACAATAACTAAAGAAATGAAATTAAATAGAAGAGCGAGATCATATTTTACCTGAAATTGTTATTATTATTATTATTATTATTATTATTATTATTATTATTATTATATGATAACACTTGATCAAGATCTAAAGTGAGAGGGAAAAACTTTTACCATTGCTGATGGAGGAGAAATCTAGTGCAACATTTTTGATGGACAATTTGGCATTATACGCAAAGGTTCCAAAAACTTTCATATCATTGAACAGAGTAATTCTATTTTAGGAACTTTTCCAAAAGAACATTAGGAGATAAGTTTGACTATTTATATTCAAGACTGTTCTCAGGACATTATTTATAGCAGAAAAAAAAGCCCTAATGTTCAGTGATAGGAAATGGGTTTTAGTGAATTGTGAGATGTGTTTAATATACAGCTATTAAAATTCATGTTTCTGTGTAACTTAAATATATATTTAAACAAGGAATATAGATTTAAACAAGGTACATATATTTAAACAAGGTGTTAAGTGAAAAACCATGTACATACAGAGCCAAAAAACCTTACAGATTACAAAAGCAAAAATGAGCAATGTTGAATCTCTGAGTAATAACATTACTGGCAGTTTTAGTCTTTTCCTTACATTAAAACGCTTTTTTTTCATTTTCTGTAATAAATACATATTACTTTAAGTAATAAAGTATATAATTTAAAATAATTTATAGGTATATTTTTTAGTTTGAAAATAATGCAAAACAAGTAGAAATAAAGAATATAATAGTTATAAACTATTGCAAATCATTTCTCAATTTTCAAAATTCACATGGTATTTCCTTCCTGAAAATAGGCTTTGGTTTGTTTTTTCATTCAGGTCTGGCACTTTTTCTCTTCTTGGGAATGGTTTTCAGACATTTGAAAATGTGGCTTTAGAACACAATGAAAATGAGCATTAATTGTGCTACTTACCCACTGTTTGGAAATTCAGTGCAACCATTTGGCAGCCTGCGTTCCAGAAGAGCTGAGGCATGTAGTTGGATGAATCCACGCGTGTTCCTTTTGGATATATCCTGCTAAGCTGCATTTTGTTATATCTGGACCATCATGTTAAGTAGTGAATGCAATTACGAAAAGAACTAGCCAATACTCTTAACTGAGCAGCTGACTCCCATCTTTCTCCATTGGGGAGAAATGAATTAAAGATGGATGATCTCATCGGGCTGGTGGGTGAAATAATAATTAAAAAAAAACTTTCTGAACAAACAGAATGAATGGGCTTTTATAATATAAATGTAGCATCACCTTTGCAGAGTCTTGTGAGCAAAAACTAACGAAGTTGCAAAAGTGGCTGAGTCACTGTGATTTTGTGGTGATTATTAAGGACTGTCTCAGCGATTGAGGGAGCATGAGGAAGTTCCAGAATGCCAAATCGCGTGAGAGGATGGTATTTTGTTTGGCAGAAGCAGATAATACGAACTGTATGGCTATTTTGGAAATGCTCTCTGCTCATTTTCTTAACCTTCTCTGGGAATGCTATTTGCCAAGACTGTAGTACTCTTTATGATTGATAACGAGGTACACACAGCACAGAAGGTTTTGACCTTGTCTTGCGTATTATGGTTCTACTGCCATCAGTTTTTTGTCTTGAGACCTTTTCATTATCAAACAATGCTATGTCTTTAAAAGCCTACTGACTCTTTTTTTTTTTTTTTTTTGGGTAATTTATTTATTTATTTATTTATTTATTTATTTTTTTCTCTTAATGGATTTTATTTCACTTATAGGTGTGCATAAATCAGGTTGGGTAGACGTTAGCACTGGTTCTGAGCTTGGCAGAGGAGTGAGGCCAAGTAGAGTTTGAACCTTAATTTTGGAACTTGCTAGCTGTATGATCCCTTTTTGGTTATTTCCCTTTTCAGTGCCTCAGTTTCTTCATCTATAAAAGAGGTTAAACAATTCCTACTCTATAGGGCTATTGTGAGGATTAAAGAGAGAAGACATAACAAAAGGTCTATCACATAGTTAGTACTTAATGCATACTAAGGATCATGATACATTGTCACTTTGTTTATGGAGCTGACCTTTGTTTCCTCTCCTATTGTTGATGAGTTTTAAAGGTGACTTTTGAATTCTAGGACTTTCATGAAGTTGGGCTGTTTAGGACATTTAATATTAATTTTATGAAAAAAATTTAAAGATTTGTGTCATTTTATTTTGATTCAGGGATAAAATAACTTTTTTTTGTTGTCGGGAGTATCGACAAAGCCATTATTAGTAATAGATATTTATATTCTCATTATCTCATCCCAACTATTATTCAGTTGGCTATCACATGTAAGGATGTGAAACACCAAGAAGGTGTATACATTAAATACAAACACTTTATACATGTTGTATTTTACACAGGTATAAAATACCCACACACGTTTTACATAAGTTGTCCTTAACCCAAACAGAAAACCATAAAAAAACTGGTATCATCATTTCTGTCTTACAGGTTGGAAAAGTCAGCAGGATTAAGCAAATAGCCAAAGGAAAAAAAAAAAGAGGCTTGATGGGGTGAACGTGACCTCGAAATCTGGGCTTCCTTTGCTCCAAGGCCAGTTTTCTTTTCTGCGTGCCCGACTGGCCCACTCATCATTGCATATGAAACCTGAAACTATTGGTGACAGACAGACTTAAGCCATTTCATGCCCCTTTCTCCTTATTAAAAGACAAAAAATAAACCAAGAGTGCTTGACTTCACTTGTGTTGATTCAGCAGACGTTCGTCAAATCAAGGATACTCTACAAATTCCACTGGAGACTTTGTAAGTTGCTCAAGTCCTTTGGTTTCCACAAAGGAAGACATTTCAAAGCTTCTGTTTCTTTCTGAGTTAATGACAACAAAAGAAAAGGTGAAGAGGAGTAAAATTCGATATATAAATGATAGCCTATAAGAAATAGACAAATGTTCCAGGAAGCTGAGGACAAAGAATCCTCAGATAACTTTTATCTTCAATGTTATTTTCCGTGAACTATTTACCTATAACAACAGCTGAGTTTTCTAAAATTTGCTACCTGGGTCAAATAGGCATATGGTTGTGCAGGTTAGGGACATGGTAGTCTTAGGGTGGGAAAAGGAATTTTAGATGTGAATTCATTCATAAAATGCATTTTAGGTTATATTTTATATTAATATAAAATATCAAATAATTTTACATTATTATTGCGTGGCCATGAAAGCAATTTTGTCAAAAGAGCAGAGACCTTTTGGGAATCTTTGGTTTAAATCCACTCAGGTTGGTTTCTCGAAGCTACTGCTGAGGACTAGCCATACAGACCAGTGTACATTCCTGCTAGCTGAGGACTGTCTCTCATACCCGTGTTGTCATCGCCTCAAATTTGTAGAGACCCTTTTGGTTCTCAGAAGCAACATGCCATTAGAATTTTGTTATTTCAAAGCAGAAGGGATCTTGGCCATTTTCCAGCCTGATGGCCTCATTTTGAGATTAGATGACAGGGGCATTAGATTCCCGTAAAGGGGAATGTACTATAGGTCTTGATATTCTTGGACACAGAGCAACATTTTGAAAGTGAAAGCCAAGCTTCCAATTAGAGTGAGAAACAAAGTTATCTTAGTTTAGAAAGACTGAGGATCAAACAGCTTCTCGGTCCTCTTCCCAACCAGAAATCACTGTTACAACCTGACAAGACATGCCATCCCTGAGCTGTTAGGGCGGTGAATTAACCTGATTTAAATCCCGAGGCTACTTGGATCCCACTGTCCATAATTAAGGCCTCATTTTCCTCCCTAGGTATTCCCAGATTCTTCCTTTATCCTCCTCTTTACCTTCCCCAGTTTAATCAACTCTAAAGGAAACCCTTTATTTCTCCTGCTTTGGTCCAGCAACTTTCATAACACTACTTTAAGGTTGTTAATTAAAATTAAGTCAATTTAAAAACAAAGTTAATTTGATAGGTTCTTCGTAAAACAGGTGCGGTGTTCTTTTTTAAAAAAAAATGATAAAAGGATATAAAACGCAAGGAAGGAAAGTACTTGTTTGTAAATCCTTGGCTGGTACTGTTGTTACCAGGATTCCTAAGAGTCTCACTGGATCAGCTGCTTTTGGATACTTGTCTAGGAACTTTTGACTCATGAATCAGGAACACTCATTTTAAAGCCAAAAAGTTACAGTCATATAAAAATCACTACTTAAGGATGTTTCGCATTGAACGGCTTAACAGTAAGAAGCACCAGTAATTATAACATCAAACAAACTGTTGAAATCTTTTATGCATGAACCTTACTGGAAGCTAAATTCTTTGCTGTAGATATCTAGATACCATAGGTTGTTAAGTATCTTTGGGCAAAATTATATAATGCTACCCATAAGGGTGTCATGTAGAGGCTAAGATTTTGATAGATCTATAAAACTCTCCTTTATAAACGTCTGCTGTGTTTAAGTAAAAATTCAGCTTTTACGAGCATATGCTTATAAAAGTAGCTAAAATGCCCCAAGGATTCTCTTAACCTGATAGCATTTTACACTTTATGTAAATACAAAGAGCAATTTCATAAAAGGGGCCCTTTCTCTAGGTGGAGGAAAGTGTATATATGCGTATGTATTATATATATTTGTGTATATATTGTACATATATTTATGTATTTTTGAATCCAGTATGGATGAGGAGTTGGATGAAAGGAAGGCAACTGATGTGAAGTTGATATATTCTGCTAAGTGTATAAAGCACAGGCTAGACAAATGGAATGTGGGTGAACTGGTTTATTCAGTTCTGTTTCTAGTTATCAGGGCTGATCACGTCTCTGGCTGTTTCCTTTCTAGGGGATGGCTAGATATTTTATTTCAACATTGTAACTTACATAATTGATGGAGTGTCCCGTGGGGTCACAAACGAAAAACATGTAGAACCCTCAATTAGCTATATTCTGGTCTAATATCTCTTAGATAACCATGCATGGCCTGCAGCCCTATTAAGAATTTTGGGAAAACATCATGGAATATTTTCTCACATGGTTATATAAACATAAATATAAATATAAATATATATATATATATATTTATGTATATTGTAAACTCACCCATATGTTCGAGCCTTCATAGAAGAGTTTTAATAAGGGTAGCATTCTTCTTTTGTCTAATTACCCTATGTTTAAAATATACTCATTATATGCTACATTAGGGGGTTTTCTCTAGGGAAAACTTACTTTTTGAAATTTCGAATGACTCAAACTTGACCGGCTGAATATAGTTCACCAGATTAGACATTTCTTCTGTGGCCATGGCCTCACTTCCAGCAGTCCCCTGGAAGCAGGAATAAAAATAACATCCCCAGAATTAGCATTTATATTATTATTATTATTATTATTATTGCTTTTTTAGGGCCGCATCTAAAGCATACAGAAGTTCCTAGGCTAGGGGTCGAATTGGAGCTGCAGCTGTTGGCCTATACCACAACTCCCAGCAACGCCAGATCCTTAACCCACTGAGCAAGGCCAGGGATTGAACCCGCAACCTCATGGATCCTAGTTGGATTGCTACCGCTGAGCCACAATGGGAACTCCAGTATTTATATTATTGAGGGCTGTTTTCCCAGGGCAATGATCAAATGACCCACAAGAGCCAAAAATCATTCCTCTTTTTCTGCAAACAATTACTGCCATCAGAAAATTGATTGTGAGAGAAAGGCAAACAACACCAGGTGCACAGTGAGGGCTGGGAGGAGGGAGGTTTGGGACTAGCAGCATCAGCACCCGCCCCCACCCATGAGAACTTAGGAGAAGTGCAGCCTCTCAGTCACCTGCCCAGACCTCCAGAATCAGAATCTGCATTACAGAGGTAATTGTACCATTACAAAGGTAATTCAAATGCACGGCAAAGCTTAAGAAGCCCTGAGCTGTGTCTCATCTGCCCTGACAGGGAGTCTGCAGACAATGTTTAGGTTGAATGTATCAAAAAAAATCACTGAAAAATGAGTATGTAGGTAACCACTGGATGAATTAAAAATTATTATTAAAAAATTATTATTAATTTTTTAAATTATTATTAAAAAAAGGTTGCAGATGGATTTGGGTTGGGGTTGACAAACAAAAAAAAATGCTTTTTTTTCCTCTCTCTCTCTTTTTAAATTTTGGCCACACCCATAGCATATGCAAGTTCCTGGGCCAGGGATCAACCCACATCACAGCAGCAACCTGAGCCACAGCAGGAACAACGCTGGATCCTTAACCCACTGCACCATAAAAGAACTCCATTTTTTTTTTTGAAAAACTGCTTTTCTCTATGTTCCTCCCTCCTTTTGTTCCTGGCTCCTGTGCAATGAAGTGGAGGTCAGTAGCTCAGGTTCTCGAGTCTGTCTAATTTTAAATACTAAGCGTGCCACTTTGAAACTGGCCAACCTCAGGTAAGTTACCTAATTGTCCCGGGCCTCAGTTTACTCACCTATAAAATTAGGATAAATCTGTACTCCAAGTCCATGAGTTTGTTACTTTTCTGTAGATAGGTTCATTTGTGCCATATATTACAGACTTGTGGTTGCCAAGAGGGAGAGGGAGAGAGTGGGATGGACTGGGAGTTTTAGGCTTAGGAAATGCAAACTATTGCATTTGGAGTGGATATGCAACGAGATCCTGCTGTATAGCCCAGGGAACAATAACTGATCACTTGTGATGGAACATGATGGAGGATAATGTGAAAAAAATAATGTATATGTAAGTATAACTGGGTTACTCTTCCATACAGCAGAAAGTGACAGAACATTGTAAATCAACTATAAATAATAACAATATTTTTTTAAAAAAACAAATATATTTTGTATTTTTCTCTTTGGGAAAATACTCACCTATATAATAAAGCCATTTACAAGTTCAAAAAAATAAATAAAATTAGGATAAAACCAGTCCCAGTTGCATACAGGGTTTCTGTGATTATTAAATGAGTTGATTTATGTGAAAAGGTTCAGAATGATACCTGGCGCGGAATCAAACCTTGGGTTCCTTTAGCTCTTATTAGCTATTATATAACACTTTGATAAAGTTTTAAACAGAGAAGAAAGCCAATATTGCAGTATTGCAAGGACAGACCTCCATAGGCTGATCCAATATTTTCTCCCACTTTTAGTAGAGATAATGCATGGAGACAAGGTTTCTTTTGAAAACTTCTTGCGTGGTATTTAGATTAAATGTTAATTGGGAAATACCCACTTGCCATAGAATGAATAGAGGAAGTTTTAAACAACCAAGAATCACTGGCAAAAAGAGTTATGCACAATTTAAATAATTCTCAGGAAAAACTACTTTGTACTAGTTTTCCTTCTGGACATTGTTAAAAATATAATGGGGAACATAATTAGTCAAAAAATTAGAGTACATATTATATTTTTTTTATATTTTTTTTTGTCTTTTTTGCCTTTTTTTTATGTAGAGCCGCACCCGCAGCATATGGAGGTTCCCAGGCTAGGGGTCTAACAGGAGATGTAGCCGCCGGCCTTCACCACAGCCACAGCAACGCAGGATCCAAGCCGTGTCTGCGACCTACACCACAGCTCACGGCAACGCTGCATCCTTAACCCACTGAGCAAGGCCAGGGATCGAACCTGCAACCTCATGGTTCTTAGTCAGATTCGTTAACCACTGAGCCACGAAGGGAACTCCTAGAGTACATATTATAAAAGGAATAAATTATGTAAGAACAGCTTATTATTCGCTATGTATCCTTATTAACTAAATTGTAAAGATACAAATACTGAGAGAGACACTTTCCAATATATTTGAAAGCAGATTCAGTATAAACTTTTTGAAGAGGACTCCTGCTAAAACAGAGTTTTAAATTCCAGTCCACCTTCCCCTGATTTGCTTCTAGATTCTGTGTAATTAATATTTCTGAGCTGATGAAGTTATTTGCGAAGCCTGAGCTCACGTCAACTGGCACCTCTAGGGGTCCCAAAATTACCGCAGTGGAATTCATGTCATATTTCTGACAGTTTCTCCAAACGTCATGACTTCTCTGGACTTTGGTCCATTTAACAATCCATCTAATTGCCTCGAAAATTGAATTGGGACGTGGGAGGTCATAAATTTTGAATTCACCTTCAAGAGACCACATTTGATGGAAGCCAGCCTCAGTAACACCGTTCTCTACGGAGAACTTGGTTTAATGCACTGCTTGTGCCTTTAGTGACCCAAGTTGGCAGCTTCCTTTTCACCACTAGATGGCAGAAGGCGACAGCGGACTAAATTGAGCCTGGTCTCGCAAGTGAGCAGAAAGCCTCTGTGACCAGAAATCCAGCCCTGGAAACCTACCTCATCCATGGAAGACTTTTTACAGTCATCATCATCGTCGTCATCATCACTCTCCGTATCCGCTTCTCCTGTCAAATTTTAATAACCGGCCATGAGACAAACATTTATAGGTTTGAAGCACATGTACCTGTGCATTAGATTTCCCTGGAAGCTGGCTTTTCACTGTTCTGAAATTACTCTTTGGGACAGTTAAAAGTTATTAATGCTAGAGAATTATACTGACAATTTGGATATAGATTGTTTTCCTAAATTTGATCTGTGAATACCACTTGAAATTCCCCAACTCTATAAAAGATGCTTGCCTGGACATTTTTATTTATATGTTTTAAAAAATATATGGCATCATATACAGTTAGCTATCCCTGGTACTTGTATATATTTTACTGCAGGGTCTCCACGATCCTAAAACAGATAAACTATCACTTTTCCCTCTTTCTTTTTCTCAGCCCTGATTTTTTGTGTGATGCTTGGCTGGGACTGAGTGAACTTTGGTGCTACTTTCCCAAGGCCAGAGAGGACCTCCCACAAGTCAAGGTAGAGACACGAGCTGGGACAGGGACAGGGGCTACAGAAGCACATCTGATTCCACAAAAACCATAAGGTACCAATTGTATCCTGTGTCTTGCCTGCAGGCTTATTTGGTGGAGGCACTGTCATCTAAACAGTGCACTTACCTTTAAAAAAATGGTTATATTCTGTTTAAAAGGGCAGGATAAAATGGGTGAACCCCAAGATAATTATGTATAGAAATCTACCTCATTCACATGTAATGCAGTTTCATCTTTAGCCAATATATGGTCATTTCAATAGACGGTTTTTCCTCCTGAAGATTAAGGGGCTGATTCCACTAGCTTAAATATTCACGCTGATATAAGGCATTACGTTCTTCCAAGTTTGGGGCTTCAGTGAGACTCAGTCATATCAGTTATGTGACAAGATGTTCAAGTCAAAAGTAAAGAAAACATACTTTTAAATTGATTTCTTTCAGGGTCCCCTTGGTGCAATAGCATAAGAAGCCCAGTAGATGACAATATTGGCTCAACAGTGAGGCAACTTACCACCGGCCAGTACCTCCCCTCCCTGCCTGCCTTCTCTCAGCTTCTCAATCGCTATAAATGACACTGCCCAAAGCACTGCCTCCAAGAAGCTGATAAATGTTTTCATTTGGTTGACAAAAGTTCAATCGATTACTGAATGATAGCAGTGAGCAAAGTATTCATGAAATAATCTTTAGAGGGAAAAGATGTCTGGAACCAACATGGCTTATAATTTACGGCTTGTTTATTAAAGGAAGCCACATCTAACTAACCACTTTATGATGCTGATACTGTGTTAGTTGATAAGATGAATCATTTCTACTTTGACTAGAAAATACATTCTATCAGAGACATTCTTTTAAGAGGTTAAAAAGTTTTTATCATCAAGTTCATTGGCTCGAGTTTTTATAATTATTATTATTTTTTTTTAATTTGAAGGGGGGTTCTTTTGATTGAATAATATAAGAAGCTGTTTGACAGAACAGTGCTTTGTAGGTCACAGCAACCCAGCAGTCATTTCAAATAATCCCGCCATTCTCTGACATAATGTGGGAAAGAAAGCATTTATCTTCTTTCACTCTATGAGCAGGAAACTGATTTCTCCCTTACAAATTTTTAGAGCGACCTTGGAGGAATCTTTTTGAACAATAAAAATTTACTGTATTCCAGTTCTTTAAGACAAGGGTAAGGGCAAAGAGCTGAATCTTGGGGGGAGGATCTGGCCAACAGGGGCCATGATAGATGAGCTTTGACATAGGAAACATTTCATGTGTTTCAAGTTACATGTGTTCCCGATGCTGAAAACATCTACCGACCAAATGCTAAATGAGCAGTGCTCCTTATTCAGGGGCATACCTACATATTAAAATGCCCAAAACTTTCCATCAAAATAAATAAAGATTGCACAACCGAGTTGGAGGGCTAGCTTAGGAAATCTACCCAATAGCTAACAGATTGCTTGCTCTTGCTCTGAATTAAGCAACAACGTTCACTGCCTGTAAAAATCGTTATTTCTGTTATGTATCCAGTTAATAAAAGGGAGGGGACTGGGAAAGGCAGACGGTAAAACAACAAGCTCCCACATGCAAAGGAAGGCACGTTTCCCTCACTAGCATTCAAGAGACAGGATCATCCTGAGAAAGACGTGGCCTGTGAGTGACATTCGTTCCAAAACTGCAAAAAGAACATGCTTACTGGGACCAAAAGTTATCTTTGAAAAAAGAATCAGAATTGTGTAATAATGTTTGAAACACCCATTCAAAAACTACCAAAAAAAACCCCCAAAAAACCCCAAAACCCAAAAAACCTTTCAAGGAATTGTAAAACATCTGTTGATGAGGATTTTAATCTAAAAATAAAATTGGAAGTTGAGGTGGAAACATGGAAGAAAAGCTAAAGAGTCTTGACCAACCCTTTTTTTTTTCTTTTCTCTCCCTGATTGCCCTGGAGTTTATATTTTAAATTTTAAAAACTATTTTTAAGTCTTTGGACCTATGATAGGTATACAAAGAAGTACACATACCATATGTGTGAAGCCCATGAACGGATCACATAGAACTTAGGAAACAGTACCCAGGACAAGAAACAAAATTTGACCAGTGTCCAGAAATCTCCTTGGGTTTCTAGTCATTCTTCACCAAGGGTAACCATCTCCTGACCTCCAGCGGTGCAGGTTAGTTCTGCCTGTGTTTGTACTTTATATAAATGGAAGCGTAGAGTGGATATTCTTTGCTGTTGTTGTTTTGTTTTGTTTTGCATTTGACTTCTTTTACTCAATATTGTGTTTCTGGGATTTGCCCATACTGCTGTGTGCAATTGCAGATCATTATTGCTGCTTATTATTCTACGGCGTGATCATACCATGATTTACTTATCTCTTGATGGGCTAGTCTGAACAGTGTTGCTTTAAGCAATTCCTGTCTCTTGGTGAACAGCTCTATGCATTTCTGGTGGGGGTTCACCTAGGGGTGGAATTCTCTGGGGCCCAGGGGTTCATAGGCGTGTGTTCAGCTTAGCTTTTATAGATGCTGCCGAATGGTTTTCCAAAGGGATTGTTCCAATGTCAGCTAAGCTTTTTAATTGAAGAACTTCCTACATTCAAGCTTAAAGTTTCCTTCACTCGTTCAGCCTCCAATCAGAGATCTTCTCACTGCACTTTGCAGATTGCCAAGATTCTGACTAGAGCTGGAAAAGAGCTTAGACTAAATGACAAATACTTCAAAGGAAATAGGTGACCACTTTTGAATTTTTTCCTCATCAGTCATAAGCACCTTCCTTCCTTCCTTCCTTCCTTCCTTCCTTCCTTCCTTCCTTCTTTCCCTCCTTCCTTCCTTCTCCTCCCTCCCTCTTTCCCTCCCTCTCTCCCTCTCCGCTTCCTGGGCTGTACCTGAGGCAGATGGAAGTCCCCAGTCTAGGGGTCAAATTGGAGCTGCAGCTGAGGCCTACACCACAGCCACAGCAACACTGGATCCAAACCGCATCTGCAACCTAGGCTGCAGCTCACAGCAATGCCAATCCTTAACCCACTGAGTGAGGCCAGGGATCAAACCTGTATCCTCACAGACATTACGTCAGGTTCTTAACCCATTAAGCCATAATGGGAACTACACGAACATCTATTCTAACTTATATCTAAAATGAAAATTAATGGTACCAAGCCTCACCTAGTAGCACTGATAGATAATTCAAGTCACTTTACCATTTCACATTTGAAAAGGGCTCCTCAGACTATGGGTAAGTTGAATGGCCCAAAACCCTTCAGCATATCGTCAGTGAGAATGCATTTGGTGAACATCTTCTGTCCAGCTCTCGAGTTAATGTCAAGCGATTGTTGCCCTTGAGAAGCTTAAAATCATGGGGTCACTCCAAAGATTACTTGGCTTAGGTGGGAGCCAGAATCATGGCCTCCCCTGAACGCCCATGTCCTGTGAACACACAGTCAGGGGACTTCATAGATGGGATTAAGTTAAGGACCTTGGGATGGGGAGACGATCCTGGATTATCCAGATGGGTCCAATGTAACGATACGAGTTCTTAAAAGCAGAGGACCTTTCCCAGCTGTGATCCCAGGGAGATATGATGACAGAAGTGAGATGGGACATGGCTGGCTTTGAACCTGTCGGAAAGGGGCCATGAGCCAATGAATGTGGGTGCCCTCTAGAAGCTGGAAAACAAGGAACAGGATTCCCCAGTCCTCTGGAAAATAAATCAGCCCTGCTGACAACTGTAGTTTAACCCAGTGAAGACAGATGGGCCTTTTGTCCTACACGACTGTGGACTAAAACGTGTAGTTTTTTTTTTTTTCTTTTTATGACTGCATCTGTAGCATTCAGAAGTTCCCAGGATAGGGGCTGAATTGGAGCTGTAGCTGCCGGCCTACGCCACAGCCCCAGGAACGTGGGATCTGAGCCATGTCCGTGAGCTACACGACAGCTCATGGCAATGCCAGATCCTTAACCCACTGAGAGAGGCCAGGTATTGAAACTGCATCCTCATAGACGCTATGTCAGGTTCTTAACTCACTAAGCCACAGGAGGAACTCCCATGTGTGTAGTTTTAAACCATCAAGTTTGTTGCAGAAATAGAAAGCTAACACACTTTAAAGCTGTGCCCAAGCAGAAATGTTAAAAGTCCGTCTAAGCTGATTTCAGAGCAGCAATTCTTAACCCACGTCTAACAAGGGACTGAGAGCCTCACCAGCTCCTGGGGATGAGGGTTCAAATACACTGGAGGAGTCGCTGTACGTGTTGGAGGCTTGTTCTGAGAGCTTCTTTTTGCCACTTCCTTCTGATGACTTGTGTGATTTCTTCTTATTTTTCACCAAAATTTTGTACATTAAATCCATAGGGCTTGGAAGAGGAACTCCAGATTCCAGCTAAGGGGGAGAAAAGCACATCCTTAAAAACTGCTGCCCCTTCCTTTCACATTTCCTCCCCAGCCCCCCAGGACTGGGTTAAGTACCAAGAACTTCTAGATGATTCTTTACTATCTTCAACATAGCTTGTTAAGCTGTTCCAAGAACGGGGGCTGTTTCATGGCTATTTCTTTTTTCCCATGAAAGGTATATTTTAACTACCTTACTTTTTATTTTTTCACAAGCAAGCGACAAGAATAAGACCACTGAAATGTACTTGGCAGGATAATCCAAGTCATAAAGTTTCATGAATTTTCTGATGGACCCTATGAATCCAACCATCCTGACTTAGGACAAATGGGAAGGCCTCGGCTTGGACTTTCAAAGTTTGGAAGCCAGGTAGAGCGCGGTGTCTGCCAGGAAGATGGGAAAGTCAGGCAGGTGTTTCTAGGCAAGCCCTGAGAATCAGCTTTTCAAATGCAGTTTAAAACCAGCAAAATCCCCCTTCTGGCAGGAAGTAGTTATGTGGCCCATCTTCTTGGCATCCACAGAAGTGGACCTGGCTGCTTCAGAGTTCCTGGCTACCCTGGGATCCGAGCTATTTGAAAACCTCCTTTCTAGTGTGTCCAGCTTGGACAACTAATGGGAAAATCAATTTCTCAGGGAGGGTTATTACATACTGTATCAGAAAGCATGTGTGCAAGTTCCAGGACGGGTTATTTTTAGAAAGTCTATGAACTCCTGTGAGCTGGTCCACTACTCTTCCCTTGCAACCAGTGGGGGGCTGATACGGAATCACTCAAGGATGTGTGGAGATGGGAGAAAGGCTTGGAGAGGGAAGAGGCTTCCTGAGGCTCTTTCTGCTGCTCTCCTTCCCAAAGCAGGGGTGTGAGCATGGCACTAGGAGGCTTGGATTCTGCTGGGCTCCTGCGGAGAAGACAGGGGTGGCCGGCAGGGAGAGAGGCCGGAATGTCACCTTGCCACCTGCAGTGTCCCATTTTGCTGACCCATTTCTTTCAAGGGGGCGTGATGAGCTTTCCTGGGAGGTGATGAGAGTCCCCTGGGACGCCGTCTGTGGGCTGCTTGTGATTGCGGGGAATTCTGCAGTTCTGACGGGGCTGGCATCTGGCAGCGAGGGAGGGAGAAGGCTGTGGGCGGAGGAAGAGGCTGCATGCCTGCCTTCCACACTCGGGCTGGGGGCAGGGCTCCCTGCCTGCATCCCCAAGTCAGAGGCTCATTGTCAACTGCAAGAGTCACATCAAGGAACATAAACATGCAAAGCATGTCAGGAAGTCTCTCCCTAACCCAATCATAAAGAACGTGTGTGTCTCGAGATGCACATCAAAACTGCTTACTGGGTACTTTTCCAGCGGCTCCATGAGAAGGGCGTCCCCAAATATCAGCCGGCAGTACTCCGCCATCTTGGCCTGCTGCTTCGGCCTGAGGGGAGAGAGAAGGAAAAAGAGTCAGCAGAGGGGTTATTCCAAGGGGCCGGCAGGTTTACTTTGTGTTATCAATTACAGAGAGAGGTAATTTCTTCCTCCTACCCTTCAGGACTGTTTTCATCATCTAAATCCCAGTTCACAATTCTTGATTTGAATGTCACACGCAGGTGGGGGATGGGACGCTTCCCAAAGCTGAGTTGCTTGGACCCAGGTGGACAAGACAGCCAGTCACCTGCCTGTCACTGGATGCCTGAATGTCCCAGATAGAGACTCAGTCTCTTTTGTTTAATTTCCTGATTCTAAGTCAAATATCATAGATTTGGGGGGGCGGAGCTCCTTCAGGACCCTGTGAACTCTTTGATGAAATTTGTCTAATGGACAGAGCTGTGTGCGCTACAGAGAAGTGTTTGTAAGGAGTGGAAGGAAGAGGGGACAGGGAGAGAGGGAGGAGGTCAGAGAGAGCAAGAATCTCAAAATATAGAAGAGAATGGGCAGACACGCAGAAGTGTGTCTGCTTGGGAGGAGGCCCTGAAGGAAAGATGAGAGAAGCAGGCACCTTGGGGAAGGGCATCTGCAGCCCTTTTGTGCAAAATGGGGAAGCAAAGGTGGTGTCAGCCTGCTGAGGTTTGAGTGGGCACCTGATCTGATGGGAAAAGGCCGGAGCTGTTGGGTTTGCCTAGTGGAGCTTCAGGCTCTCAAATTCTCAGGACCTATAAAATGAGGAGGAAAATAACTGTTCTTGGAAAGGGGCAGAAGATACTGAGAAGATAAAGTGAAGTAATAGATGCGAATGCCTTTGAAATGTAAGATGATTCCAGTGTTACAAGGCATCCAGGTAGACCAGATGGCTCGCATATAGACATGGTTGATATGAGTCCATAGCTTTTCATACTCCTGCTTCCTTTGACCTTTTAAAAAAGCTATTCTCATTCTGCAGGATGTTAAATATCATTGAAAGGTATTCGATTCCATCGGGTTTTAATGGACTGTGATTTTGATCTATGAGTTGTCAGACTTGATTTTCAGTAGTTGTCTCCATGTGCCGCAATGTGAATACATTTCAGAAGAAATGGGGCTGTAGTAAGGATAAATAAGTGATAAAAAGCCTTTCAAAAAAAAAAAAACTACAATTCAAATCAATTACAAAATGTGATTCTTATTTTCATTCCTTCCTTCATGATTGTTAAATCTGAATCATGGACTGTTTGCTCCTGGAAAAGGGGGTGCTTTGAGTGTTCAAATCCTACTGAAGTGGTCCACAGGGAAAAGCACTCTTTATAGCCCCTATTTTAAAATAATATATTTTGGGGGTCAAATGAGTTTTTTGGGCTTCAAATATGAGCCCAAGGTGATGGCTTTCTTGGAACAGCAGGGAGAGAGAAGGGAGATATTCAAAGAACTTTGCAAACCCTACGTAACAACCTCCCACCTTCTCATGATGCTTTTCTCAACCTGTAGATTTTACCGTGTGGCTCATGAAGCCCTCAGCATATCCTCCAGCTTTCCTCCCACTATCATTGAGGGAGGAAAACCTGCCAATCAGAGAACTGATTCTGCAAAGCACTGGGGGTGGTTGTTTGGGGATAATGTGTTATAGTTGGGGGTGGGAGGGGCAAGCAGAAAAGTGACCGACATGGCACAGCCGCTGTGGGCATCCGCAGGTCACAGCTGGCCTGGGGCTCTGCCAAGCCAGCGGGCTCTGGACCTGTAGCTGAGACAAGTCCATTTGGGCTGGGCCTACACTTCCAGGTTGCACAAAAGAAACTGGCAACCCTCCCATTTCATTTTCACAGAATGAGGCTATTACATAGAGCCTCACTATTCCAAGTGTAGTCCATTGAAAAGCAGTATCAACAGTGCCTGGAGCTGGTTAGAAATGCAGATTCAAGGCCCCCTTGAGAAGGACCTTGGGAGGGTTCTGATGCACAGTCAAGTTTGAGAACCCCTGTAATGGATGAACCAAGTCATCAGGTGCTTACACAGATGACACTTTTCCTTAAGTGTTGGAACTTAGCTCCAAGTTCCTTTGAGGAAAGGCTTGGGGTAAAATGGAAGGGTATTTGCCCTAATGCCCTGCTTTCAGGATTTCTAGTGGAGCCATATGCTCACTAGAATCCCAGTAGAGGGATTTCATGGTGATATTCCATTTGTCCCTAAGCAAGTGACAGGCAGAGTCCTTGGTCCCCTGTCAAGTCCCCAAATAAGACCCTGGGAAGGATTTTGCTGGAGCAAAATCTTACCTGATTCCACTAAACAATCACCTGGGCTGTTAATGCTGCAGGTGGCAGAGCCCTGTCCCCAGCCCTTTGATTCACTGAGCTGGGAGTGGAGCGCTGGAACCTGTATTTGTAATCAATTTGAAGGTAATTCTGAGGCAGGTGTTGAAGGGACCACAGTGCTTAGAGCTCTGCTCTAACACTTCCCTTCAGTCCCTGGGGTCTTAAGAAAATGACGATGCCCAGGCAGAGTCTGCATGACATCCAAAACTCTGCACTTCTCGCAAATTCTCCAGTGTTGCAGATGCTGCTGGTCAGTGAACCAACTGTACCTTGAAGAGCAGGGATCTTATGTCTGACCTCAAATTCTAAAAACCTGCTTTGGGGAGTTCCCGTCATGGCTCAGTGGTTAACGAATCTGACTAGTAACCATGAGGTTGCAGGTTCGATCCCTGGCCTTGCTCAGTGGGTTAAGGATCCGGCGTTGCTGTGAGCTGTGGTGTAGGTTGCAGACGCGGCTCAGATCCCGCATTGCTGTGGCTGTGGCGAAGGCCGGTGGCTACAGCTCCTGTTAGACCCCTAGCCTGGGAACCTCCATATGCCGCGGGTGCGGCCCTGGATAAGGCAAAAGGACAAAAAAATAAAAAATAAAAAAATAAAAACCTGCTTTGGGAGTTCCTGTTGTGGCCCAGCAGGTTAAAAATCAACATAGTGTCCCTGAGGATGTGGGCTTGATTCTTAGCCTCCCTTAGTGGGTTAAAGATCCGGATTGCTGCAGGCTACAGCATAGGTTGCAGATGTGGCTTGGATCTGTCATTGCTGTGGCTGTGGCATAGGCCGGCAGGTGCAGCTCCAAGATTCAACCCCTAGTCTGGGAACTTCCATGAGCCATAGTTGTGACCGTAAGAAGGAAAAAACAATCCCCCCAAAACCTGCTTCAACATCAACCAAGTTGGAGAGACAAGAGGAAGTTGTCCACACAAAAAGTAGAAGGCACCCTTTGGTAATCAGGTACTTAATAG
The DNA here is from genome assembly GCA_004024745.2 of Catagonus wagneri. Lineage (NCBI taxonomy): Eukaryota > Metazoa > Chordata > Mammalia > Artiodactyla > Tayassuidae > Catagonus > Catagonus wagneri. The sequence goes on from PVHT021183543.1 coordinate 38,391,918, forward strand.
TCTCCATAAACACACATGTCCACTTGGTGGAACCAAACAGGAGCAGAGAGCAAACAATAGAAAAAGAGGAAAAGAAAAAAGAAAGCAACTGTAATTTCAGGCCAGAACTGCAGAAAAAAGTATACTACATTTGTGATGACAGAGCAAAAACAAACAAACAGCAACAACAACAAAACAACAACTCCTGAAGCATTTAGAGCACGGACATCGGCTGCCATGGAGATGAAGTGAGAGGAAAATATTCACAATCACATTTTGTGCTTCAGGCCACAGCAGACACATCTGGACACATGAACACACCTGGCAAAGTGGTCAGTCTCCTGAGCAAAGGACACGCCCAAATCCTCCACGTTGACCTAAGCCAGCCTCCTTCTCTAAAGATGAGGAAGCTACACCCCAGGGGAATTACCTTGTTCAAAACCTCACATCTTCCAGGGCAGAACCAGAGCTAGTAGTTACTTCACTTGAATTCAGTGGAAATTTTTTTTCTTTTGGACGAGTCCATGGCATGTGGAAGTTCCTGGGCCAGGGATCAAACCCGCGTCACAAGCAGTGACCAGAGCCACTGCAGTGACAAAGCCAGATCCTTAATCCACTGCTCTACAAGAGAACTCCTCAGTGGAGAATCTTTAATGAAAAGGCTAGTTCACAAATTAGGGAGCCCATCAGCTAACTAGAACTTTAAACAAAACACTTCAAAGTCTCATTTCCGGAAATTCACATTCAGGTGTAGGGGTGAAGCTCAGGAATCTGTATTTATGGGGTTCTGATGTAGCTGGTGGAGAAGGATGAGTTGCCAGCAGCTCACGGCCGATTTCTCTTTGTTATCTGTGGACAGGCGGTTTCAAACATTTGGAGAAAAAGCCAGAAAATCCAGTGGCTTTCTTCTTCTTCTGTTTTTGTTTGTTTGTTTTTTTTGTTTTGCTTTTTAGGACTGCACCCAAGGCATATGGAGGTTCCCAGGCTAGGGGTCCAGTCGGAGATGTAGCTGCCAGCCTACACCACAGCCACAGCAACGCAGGATCCAAGCTGCATCTTCGACCTACACAACAGCTCACGGTAACCCCGGATCCTTAACCCACTGAGCGCAGCTAGGGATCAAACCCACAACCTCACGGTAGTCAGATTCATTTCTGCTTCGTCACAACGGGAACTCCAGAAAATCCAGCGGCTTTCTTCCTTGTTTCTAGTGCGGTTGGTTTGGGAGGAACGGGAGCCCTTAAGCTGCTGCACCAACCAGAGAACTCCATCAATGAACTTTTAATAGCTAAGTTTCTCATTTTTAAACTAGAAAGGTCTGTATCATGGAACAATATACATACATA
>PVHT021183543.1:38393342-38582687 GCA_004024745.2 Catagonus wagneri
TTCTATGGTTTGAAGGCTCAGGAGGCTTTTGTTTAGGGGTAGGGGGCGGTGTTTGTTAAACAGGTGCGCTTTGAAGCCACACTAGCCAGATTCAAATCCCTGCTCTGTCACATTTTAGCAGCACAGCTTTGGGCAAATGACTCACCCTCTTCAGGATTCTGTTTCATCATCTATAAAATAGGTTTGATCATAATATTTACACTTAGGAGCACCTGGATTTTTGGTGAGGGTTACATGAGCTGATGCTGTTCAGTACATTATTCAATAAATATCAGCTGTTACTATGTTTGTGGTGGGAGTGGCTGTTGATACCTCCCTGGCTACTTTATGGCAGAGTTTAATGTAGCAGGTGTGACCATCAAGAATGGAACCAGAGCTTTTCATTTCACCTAATTTAATTTTTTTTTTTTTTTTGAACGCACCCATGTGCATGCAGAAGTTCCTGGGTCAGGGACTGAACCTGAGTCACGGCAGTGATGATGCTGGGTCCTTAACCCCTCGGCCACCAGGGAAATCCATTTTGTCTAATTTATATAGAAACATCTCTTGAAGAAGATAAATGTGCTAGATTTGGAGATATTTCTCCAAAAAGGAAATGACACATTAACCAAGTCTAGGAATTACAGTGCCTGAAAAAAAAAAGGTGCTAAGGCATTGTTAGAGCCCAGGTAGAAACGGATGGGCCGAGATGAGGAAAGTCATGTGATATCAGAGCTGTCACAGCAAATGAGGTACTAAATATAGCGACTGAAGAGGTGCCCCTTTCGTTAGAAATTACAATGGAACAGAATAAATTTTTTCTCTTCCAGTGGTCCTCAGAAATGCTAGAAAAACTGTGCGCCAGATGATCGCAATATTCAGTAGCTGATTGTTTTCTAATGAAACAGCATCATGTGCTGGTAAATACAATATGGATTTCCTGAGGGCAAACTAGAAATACAGATAATAAAATCTAGTTAGTTCAAAATAAGGTCTCTCTCCACTTATCCATTAACAAATGATCACATTTAATTACTTTGAAATTCCTCAAGCTGAAATCTGATTACAACCAAACTGGTTCTTTAAGGTTAAGTAAATTCTCTAAGAATTAGTGAATTGAAGCATGTGTTGGGAAAGATTTTTGATAGGTAGGAAGATAAAAAGGAACTAAGGAACTTGTGAGCGAGATCAGGACAGGTGTTGTAGGCATTTAGTTGAAAAAAACTGGCCTTTTTCAAAAGGTCATTGAAATGAAAGGAAAGGGGCTACGCAAATGCTCTTTTGAATAGCAATGTTCACTACTACATGGTTTTTTGTTTTTGTTTTTGTTTTTTGTTTTTGGCAGCACCTGAGGCATGCGGAAATTCCTGGGCCAGGGATCAAACTTGCACCACAGCAGTGGCCACAGCCACGACTGTGAAATGCCAAATCCTTAACCCACTGAGCCACCAGGGAACTCCCACTACTGCATAGTCTTGACATTAATTCCATGCACTGGAATTTTAGTCTTGAGACTCTTTCATTCTGAGGCTCTTTAAATTGAACATGATAAATTGAATGTGTGATCAACTAATATCCATGTATCCGATGTAAACGTGTCCTGTTCTGATCATTTGTCATTAAAAGAATGTAAGTGTTTCATCAAAATGACCTCTTCTTTGCACATTTTGGCGAAAAGTGCAAGCTACTTTGAAATAGGAAACTACTGACAAATATTGAAAAAGAGAGGAAACCAAGGAAAACAAGAAAAAGTGAGTATGTGGTGGCCTGAGTTCTGTGTACATGCAAAGTGGCAGAAAAAAATGTAATTATTTAGCTTTCCTTCAGCCAGCTCTGTTGTGTATAGAACTGGCCATTTTAGGGTGGCAAAACGGACTACAGATTTGCACGCCAGAAAAGGAGCTAAAAAAAGGAAGAGGATTATAAAAGTGGCCCACTTTCAGAGAGACATGTGTTATATGGGGAAATGTTTCACAGCACTGTCAATGGAGGGCTCTGTCATTTAACATCCTGCCATGGCATGAAAATAGATTCCACAGGTCCAATGGATCGTTCTAATGTTAATGAGATTTCAGTGAATGAACTCCGTCATCTACAGATGAAAACATGCCACTTAATGTATAGCATAATTGAGGAACACCATTAATAATGTCAAATAAACTTAAATCTGATAAACAATTATTTCACATGCCCTATTCAATGCATCCTTATTGGATACTCACGAATCCACGTGGTTCTCAAATGAAAGCAGAATTGGAAAAGGTGAAGTCTTAAATGCACACTCAGCAATGGCTTCAATCACTTCCTAAAAGCAAGAACAGAATGCACCAGAATTTTAATATGTATTTTTTCCTTTGGGGTTACACTAACACGGTTGTCTTTCTCATTCATAGAATTGTATCAAAGGACTTAAAATACTGCCATAGAGAATTGGGCAGGTGGCTGGATTGTAAATTTTCTTACTCTTGACTTAGCAAGGTAAAAGGAAACACTTTGGATGGAAGGGGAGCCATAGCTGTGAAGGAGAATGACTCTTGTCTGGTAATTACATCTCCTTTTTTTTTTTTTAATAATAAAAGAAATCCAATCACTTTATAAGAATTTTAGACACCAAAAGAAGGCAAAGTTTTCACCCACAAATACACCCTTTTGAATGGAAACACTGCTGGTATTTGCTTATATATTTATTTCTTGTTTGTTTTTCATCTATTGATATAACAGCTTTAATTACAGTGAATATCTGTATTTTTTAAACATTACTTTGAGATATAATTCACCCATGTAAAGTATGCAGTAAATGGTTTTCTAATAGTCAGAGTTGTGCAATCATCACCCCAATCTGTTAGGACATTTTTATCACTCCCCCAAAAAACCATGTTCTCACTAGCAATCACCCCTCATTCCTCCCACCCCACCCCACACACTCAGACCTAAGCAACCAATTATCTGCTTTCTGTCTCCATAGATTTGCCTCCTGTAAACATTTCAAATGAATGGAGTCATGCAATATATGGCCTTTTATATCTGAAATCTTTCATTGAGCCAGGTTTCAGGGTTCACCTATGCTGCAACGTGTCAGGACATCATTCCTCAATCCATATTTTAAAAAAAATGTATATGTTATAGCTTTAATATCTGTATAAAATTCTAGGAAGTGGCAGTATCATAATTGATTTAACCATTACCCAATTGTTGGGCAGATATATTTTAAGAGCTATCATTCAAATAATTCTACAAAAACCTCTTCCTTTTTCCCTAAGGTTTTAAATTATTTTCAGGGAAGGAATTCTCAGAAGAGAAGGGATTAAAGAATAGGAATATTTTTACAGCTTCCCAGGTTTCTCCATATTACTTTTCATCTTAGATTGCTTAGAGTAATATATGCAGATTTCAAAGCATATTCACCAGCTTCAGGCATTTTTTAAAATATTTTCCTTATTGAACTGGTATTAAAGGGTGATCTCATTTATTTTTAATTATATCACTGTCGATACTATTGTAGTTTCAGATCTTTTTTTTTTTTTAGTTTTGCCATTTATTAATAATATTTTGGGTCAAATCATGAGCTACGGCTGCTGGCCTATGTCACAACCATAGCCATGCAGGATCCAAGCTGCATCTGCGACCTGCACCACAGCTCCCTGCAAGCCAGATCTGTAACCCGCTGAGCGAGACCAGGGACGGAACCGCATCCTCATGGTTACTAGTCAGGTTCATGACCACTGAGCCACAACAGAACTCCTGCCTTTATTTCTAGTAGGAATTTTCAGTCTTATTCCTTATGCCTAAGCCTTTTCTACAACCTTCTCTACCTTCCTTAAACAATTCATAGCTTTCTTTATATCCATGCCAGAAAGCTATTTCTGGGGCCCCAGGGTAAAAATAAGGCTTTCTAATTTTGTACTGCATTTGCATATATCCTCCAGGAAGGATCTGCCTGCACGGAGCAAAAGAATCCGTCACTGTTTCTTAGAAATGAATTCACAGATTGCTTTTCATACATTAGCAATTTAACTTTTATGATAGTTGATACCATCAAACACAAGTGCCCTATAAATAACAAGCAGCACCCAGAATTTAAATTCTTTATTTGATTTATTAGAGTACAGGATTTGGATTCAAACAGGCTTGTGTTTGAATTCTTCTTAGCCTTACAAGCTGTGTGACCTGAGGGGGAAAAAATCACTTAATGCCTCTGTGCATTGGTTGGCTGGCCTGTAAAGTGGGAGTGATAAGCTCCATTCTACAAGCCTGTTGCAGGGAGAGGAGGTCCCAGCTCATGGTGGGCAGATATTCTCAAATCAGCTAAAGTTACTTACCTTGCTGATGCCTCTTTCCCCATTCACCCTAAACCACTCCCTTGAGACTAAACTAATACATACAAGAGCTACCATTAGGGAGTTCCCTTCGTGGCTAATGAATTCGACTAAGAACCATGAGGTTGTGGGTTCGATCCCTGGCCTCGCTCAGTGGGTTAAGGATCCAGCGTTGCCGTGAGCTGTGGTGAAGGTTGCAGACGCGGCTCAGATCCTGCGTTGCTGTGGCTGTGGCGAAGGCCAGCAGCTACAGCTCCTGTTAGACCCCTAGCCTGGGAACCTCCATATGCCGCGGGTGCAGCTCTACATAAAAAAAAGGCAAAAAGACAAAAAAAAGAAAAGAGCTACCATTAAATGGGCACTTACTATGTTCCGGATACATACCCTATCTCATACTCTAAACATTCCATCATGAAAACGTCATCAATCATCTTACAAATTATAAAATGGAAACTCAGAGATATTAAGCAAAATGTGTCCAGCATCCCAGAGAGGAAAGTCCAAGAAACCCTAAGTTTATCCTAGGGTTAGGGTTAGCGTTAGGGTTAGGGTTAGGGTTAGGGTTAGGGTTAGGGTTAGGGTTAGGGTAGAATTTATGCTCTTAACTGTGGCAGAAACTCCCATGCAGCTAAGGACCTTAACTACCTAAGATCAAAGCCCTCAAAAGAATTGCGAATAGGTATCAGAAAGGAAGTAAGTGGTAAGGGTGGTGGAGGGCAGGGGCTAGATTTTGTTTTATTTCCCAATTGGTCCTGTTTTATCAGCTACAGATAAAATAGATGAAAGCCATTCTTGATTCCTCTTTCTCCTACATTTTTCAATTCCCACAATCCTGTCAAAGATATATTCAGAATATAACCAATCTCAGTACCTCCACTTCTATCATCCTGATCCAAAAGTTTTTGTAATTGCTGTGATAGATTTTGTTGTCATTCCCACGTATTCGCTATCCCCTTCCTGTGAGGTCTGTTGACATGGGTTTTGTTTTGGTTGGGGAAATGCATGTGAAAATGATACGATAAGTGCTGCTGTTGAACAGAGTCTTCAAGAGTCACCTTGGGGTTCTGCCATTTCTCTTTCCCCACTGCCATAAGCCCAGTGATATCACGGATTGGGGCTCTTCTTTCTATATGGATGGCAGACAGTACTGATCACAGCAACAGCCAACATCTAATCTGAGCAATAAGTAAACTTGTGTGGTTCTAACCAGTGAGGTTCTGGAGCTTCTTGTTTTTGCAGCCAAATCTAATGGAGGCTGACTATGAAAGCCTTCTAGCTGCTTTTCTGGCTTCTGCGTTTTCCTCTTATATTACCTACCACAACCAGACTGATTGCTCCTAAACCCAAGTCAGATGATTTTACTTCTTTGGAGTAAACTTTCAATGGTCTTCCCTTTCACAGAGTGAAATCCAAGTGCTTGATCAGATCTAGCACCTGCCATCTTGCTAAATGCATCCTCTTTTCCATTGCTCATTCTACTATACACCACTGACCTTCTTGCTTTCCCTCCAATAAATATCCCAAGCATGATTTCATCTCTTTGCTCATCTCAATTATTTTTTCATCTTTATTGCTTTTATTAGGAATACTCTTATCTGAAAGCAAGACTTACTTCCTTAATTTTGGAGGGTAGGGGGTCTATGCTCAAATGTCTCACTACCAAAGTCTTTCTCCCACCATGCTGCAGTAAATAGCATACCTCTAGCATACCTTTGCCTTCAGTATTGATTAATGCTGTCTTAGTGCCATATTGTGTGCCTATTTTGGTCTGTTTCTCTCCACTAAAACAGAAGCTTCTTGAGGGTAAGCACTCAGTTTTCACTATTGCTTTGTCCCTAGGATGCAGGAAGTACTGTGGAGCACTCTAGATGCTCATTAAATATTCACAAATGAATAAATGAGCTCTTAAAATCATTAATAGAAGATAAACACAATTTCTCCTGTTGTGTTCCCATTTATTCCTCTATTGACTCTTTCAGAGGATGGTACATTTTTTTTTTTCCATAAAGGGTTTTGCTGGCTCTGTGATCTCTATGGCAACTATTCAACTCTGCCTTTATAGCCCCAAAGCAGCCACAAATAATGTGTAAACACATGGAAGTACATATATGCCAACAAAACCTAATATACAAAAACAAATGATAGGCTGGATGTGGCCCACAGAGGACAGATTGTCAGCCTCTGGATTCATCCGATCATTGCCTTAAACAAATCTTAAAACCTGATTGTAACCTAAGATAAACGTAATTTTTATTACAGAAGTTTGGATGTTGAGACTATACTCAATAGCCTATTTAACTTCATACTTTCCTGGCCAAAATTTCCAGTCAAGGTCAAGTCTTACACCGAAAAAAGTTTTTCAAATGTAAATGTATATGATACTGTAATTAGTCTCTGGTAACTAATTAGTCTATTTCAAACTGTTCCAGGTGCTTTTTTTTTTTTTTTGTCTCTTTGCCTTATCTAGGGCCACCACCGTGGCATATGGAGGTTCCCAGGCTAGGGGTCTAACAGGAGCTGTAGCTGCCGGCCTTCGCCACAGCCACAGCAACGCGGGATCCGAGCCGCGTCTGCAACCTACACCACAGCTCACGGCAATGCCCGATCCTTAACCCACTGAGCAAGACCAGGGGTCGAACCCGCCACCTCATGGTTCCTAGTTGGATTCGTTAACCACTGAGCCACGACAGGAACTCCCAGATGCTTTTAATAATGAAGGTTGATAGTAGACCTGCTCCATCAGCATTTGGGCCAATGTGAGTCAGGCCCCAAAGTGAGTGAGAACCCAAAGGCCTATTATCTCTCTTTATCTTTGGTCAATGAAATGTTTCTGTTTTCTGGTTCTTTCTGGGCTTTCTCTCATGCTTTTAGGGAATCAGTGTCCCACCTGACTTCCAGGGTCTCTGGATGGGGTTCTCTCTTCCCACACTAAGGACGCTGGTATGTGTTGAATTGCTATCGGGTTCTGGGGTTCCTAGACCTTCTTGCCGCATGCCTCCTGCGTCTTGCCTTTTCCTGCCTCTAATGTTGTACATGTTTGGTCTTGTGCACTTGATTCAGGGCTCAATGTTAGCAATGAAGCCTCCAGACTCCCCAGTTTTACCCTTCTCAGCTCCCACTGGGGCTTTTACTGAGGCTGGGCTGTGTTTCATTTGCCACATGATTTGGGCTTCTGGTTTCCTCTTAGAGGTGAAGTGGATGCCAGGGGTTGTTCTGGGTGATGTTTACAGCCTCTGCCATGGCAGACTTAGAAATGACTTCATTCAACCCCCCACCCACACCCAGACTTAACAACTCCTTACATATATAATGCCACTGCCACTATATTCCTAGAAAGAAAGCTAGTGTGGCTTTAAAAATCTCAATTATAATATCAGTAGCTAACATTTACAGTGAACTCATGCATGCCTTCATTATTCTAAGCCATGTCTGTATATTAAGTAGGGTCACTGGAGGTAACCCTTCAGGTAAGCACTCTTATTTTTTTATTTATTTACATATTTTGTCTTTTTAGGGCCACACCCGCGGCATATGGAGGTTCCCAGGCTAGGGGTCTAATCAGAGCTGCAGCTGCTGGCCTACACCAGAGCCACAGCAACGCAGGATCTAAGCCGTGTCTGTGACCTACACCACAGCTCACGGCAACGCCGGATCCTTAACACACTGAGCGAGGCCAGGGATCAAACCCGCAACCTCATGGTTCCTAGTCGGATTCGTTTCCACTGTGCCATAACAGGAACTCCAAGGTAAACACTCTTATCATCTCCATTTTCTCATAAGAAAGATGCTTGGTCTGTGAGGGAACTTCTCCTGGCCATACAGGCCATCAGTGCTGGTTCTAGAACCCTCGCACTCAGCTCCAGAGCGATATCCTGGGAGTTCCTGTTGTGTCTCAGCAAGTGAAGAAGCCAACATAGTGTCTGTGAGGATGTGGATCGATCCCTGGCCTTGCTCAGTGGGTTAAGAATTTGGCATTGCTGCAAGCTGCAGTGTAAGTCACAGATGCAGCTTGGATCTGGCATTGCTGTGGTTGTGGTGTCGGCCAGCAGCTGCAGCTCTGATTCAGCCCCTAGCCCAGGAACGGCCATTTGCCACAGGTGCAGCCATAAAAAGAAACAAAACAAGACAACAAAGCTGCATCCTGAACTTCTACATCTTCTTTCTTTCTTTTCCTCCCAGCATCTCCTTCTCTCTCTGTCTCTCCCCATCTCTCCCATAACTCTAGTTACCAGCATAAGAGAATTTTCAGAACTTTTAAAGAAAACGTTTACTGAATTTCATTGAACGATTTTAGTTGCATGCACCTGAAAACTCGAAGAGAAGTTCCCTTACAGAACTTTCAGATTTTCATACTTTTGGAATACTCAGCATGATGCACTTGATCTCTGAGGACGAGAAAACTAATCATAGGTTTTATGTTCGGTTCTTTCATATAAGCTATCCTTAGTGGACACTGGATGTGAAAGCATCTTGCTGCTTGATGGCTCCTTATTGAGCCAAAATCATTTTTTTTCAGATCCTTTAACACTGGATTCAATAATCTATAAACCATATGGCTCAATTACTAACCTCCAGTGGGGAAAAAACTGCCCTTGAAATCATTTATCCTTGACAGACAATAGCAGGGTGTATTCGGATATCCATTTTATGCGAGCATTTGTGCAGCAGTTAAAGCGCATCCTAAATTACGATTATTTCTCTCAGAGAATGAAGCTTTATTTTCGGAAATGCTCCATTTAACCACATATTCAAATTTAATATATTTTCATCAGATATTTTATCACATCACTCAGTTTTCCATCTTATACAATTGCTGGTTACCGAGGACCTGCCTGGGGAGGAAAACAGGGAGCAGCTGGGGGATGAAGTAGGTAGGTGAGCATGCAGTGTGGGCAGGAAGGAGAGGGCGTGGGAACAGAGAGGATGCAAACCAAGTGGTGAGTTAGTGTCTTGACCATTGGAAAGGCTAAGGCAATGAGGCAAAGACACCAAAGAGCCAACAGATGGGGCAGATAACAAATAAAGAGAGCAAAATAAAAGTCCTGCATAAGCAGTTCCTGTTGTGGCTCACTGGTAATGAACCCGACTAGCATCCATGAGGATGTGGGTTCAATCCCTGGCTTCGCTCAGCAGATTAAGGATCCAGCATTGCCACAAGTTGCGGTCTAGGTCACAGAGGCAGCTAGGATCCAGTGTTGCTGTGGCTGTGGCATAGGTCGGCAGCTATAGCTCTGATTCAGCCCCTAGCCTGGGAACTTCCCTGTGCCATAGGTGCAGCACTAAAAAGACAAAAATACATTAAAAAAAAAAAAGTCCTCCATAAAGAGGTTGAATTTTAGCATGTCCCCTTTCCCAGAACACAACTTTTTATTTGGGCCCATACAGTAAATCAGCGGGCAGTGCTAATGGGAACTTTTGTTTTGAGGGATGTATCAGAGGTGGCACAGAGCTCTCCAGATGGCACAGACTCAGCGCAGATAAACTGTGTGACATAAAAATGATGGACTTTGGCAATCAGTTTATTTTGCTGCTGCAATACACTCAGGAGCTAGAGAATATAGTCTAATTATCCTGTGAAGATCAGGTCCAAATACATAGGACAGCCCAAGCTGGCAAACATGGGGAGAATCTTTTCACTGCCTGCCAATATATGGACTTTCACGTGTGAAATGGGGAAGGACAAAATTCACTGATCTGATGAAGAGAAGCAAGAAAGACTAAAAAAAGAAGGCTCTACTATAATTTGCCTATTTGCTTTGGGATGGAAAAAGGCATTAAAATTTAATGAGTACCTACTGTATGCCAGATTCTTTTTAAAGGGCTTGGGACAGATCAGGAATGAAACAAGGATCCTTGCTTTTGTGAAGCTCACGTGTTAGAAGTAGACAGACAATAAAAAAGGAACGTAATGTCAATAAGTAACAAGGACCTATTGTATAGCACAGAGAAATCTATGCAATACTCCGTGATAGCCTACAGGGAAAGAATCTGAAAAAGCATGGATATATGTCTATGTATGGCTGATTCACTTTGCTGTACATCTGAAACTAACATAACATTGTAAGTCACCTATACTCTAATAAAATTTATTTTTTTAAAAAAAGAAGGAACATAATAATTTAGTAAATCAAGCAGAGTAGTAGAAGGTGATAAGTGCCACTTGGTAAACAGAGACATTTAATTTTTTTTTTTTTTTTTTTTTTGTGCTTTTTAGGGCCACACTTGCAGCCTATGGAAGGTTCCAGGCCACGGGTCAAATCGGAGCTGCGGCAGCAGGCCTGCATCACAGCCACTGCACACCGAATCTGAGCTGCATCTGCGATCTACACTGCAACTTGTGGCAATGCTGGATCCTTAACCCACTGAGCAAGGCCAGGGATCGAACCCACACCCTCATAGATACTAGTTGGGTTCTTAACCTGATGAGCCACAAGAGAAACTTCAGGTAAATAGAAATAAGGTGGTGGTGGGCATATCAGGAGTGTGGGAGTGGGCATGAGCGCTGGCCATGGTATTAAACAGAGTGGTCCCAGGAGGTCTCCTTGAGAAGGTGGTATTGGAGAAAGGCTTTAAAGAGGTAGGAGGTGAGCCAAGCAGACACCTGGAGGAAGAGTGTTTCAAGCAGAGGGCCCACCTGTACAAAGGCTGTGACGGGGGACCTACCTAGTGTGGCCAGGGACCAACACAGACACCAGTGGGGCTGTAGCTGTAGCTGAGGGAGTGAGGGGTGCGTGGGGATGGGGGGATGGCCCGCATGGGGCCATGTCCCCCCCCGTTTCTCTTGTTATCCTTCCTTACGCATTCACTGTACACAGTGGTTTCTGGAAAAGCAGACCACATGCTGATAACCATGCAGAGCCGGGCTGAGATGGCGAGGCAAGTGAGGTGTGTAAATGCAAAATTTAAAGAGACACTCAATCTCAGGTGCCAACTCGGCATTTAACGCACCAAAGAGAAGAAGCACCTCCTGAAATTTTGCACACGGGGTGCTTCACTTGCCCCACTCCGCTCCTCGCTCGATTACAGAGGATTCTCGCTCTGTGTGTTTGTCCACAGGCTGGCATTTCTCCTCCTCACGCTCATCCCCGTCCACCACCGCCAGCACCACCCACTTCTCTGCCAGAATTATCGCTCCCGCAGATGTGCATTAGCAGGAAGCAAAGCTGTACCAACCAACCACCAGGACGATGAGTTTCCTGCTCTTTTTTGTGTACCACCCTCCACCCCACTCCAGCAGGCGGAAAGGAAGCAGAATTCTGAGCTGGATTTACTCTTTTCATCTCTAAATCTGTCTGCAAGTGTGTGTGTGTGGTGGAGAACGTGTGCTTCCGGGACCCAGGAATAGATGTTCAATCAGCCCGTGACTCTGGGATCACAGATGTGAGTGAAGGACCACTGCTACGGTCGAGTGCACAGGGAGAGTCACTCTAAACTGACTTGACGGCTGAGGCCAAGAAGCCAATGCTTCACATAAAATAAATATGCTGTAGAGTGAGTGTGCTGGGGGTTTAATCTTCCTCCCAACATCCCCCTTCCCCCAAGGAACTCGGAGAACCTTAAGGATTAAGAAAATACAATTGCCCCTCATGTGGGTGGGGATGTAACTGTGTATCTGGGACCTTGTGTGCACAATGCCATCGGTCCCCCAGATCAGCATCAGGATGTGCCGTCTCCCACTCCAGGGTCCTCTATATCCACTGACAGATAGATGAGCCCACATTGCATACCCTCCATGCCAGGGTCTGCTGTCCCCTACTTTTTTTTTTTTTTGGCTGCACTTGCAGCACATGGAAATTCCAGGGCCAGGGATCCTATCTGAGCCACAGCTGTGGCAAGGCGGGATCTCAATCTGCTGTACTGGGCTGAAGATCTGCTGCAGAGATGACAAAGGATCCTTAACCCACGGCGCCACCATGGGAACTACTCCCCTACGTTTTAAACAAAAAATTTTTTTTTTTTGTCTTTTTAGGGCCGCACCCCTGGCATATGGAGGTCCCCAGGCTAGGGGTTGAATTGGAGCTGCAGTCACTGGCCTATGTCACAATCACAGCGCCGCAGGATCTTGGCCACTTCTGCGACCTATACTGCAGCTCACGGCAACACCAGATCCTTAACCCACTGTGCAAGGGCAGTGATCGGACCTGTGTCCTCATGGATGCTAATCAGATTCGTTTCTGCCGAGCCACGACAGGAACTCCATCCTTACTTTAAAAAAAAAAAAAAAAAAAAACAAGCCCAAGCATGTTAGGGTTGCTACTGGATAGCTGACAAGGAACAATGGCAGAAGCTGGGAAGGTGGGGATTATGGAAATAAGACGAAACCCACTGAGTTTCCGTTAAAGAAGATGAAAAGACACTAAGAGTGCTCAACTACAGGAGCAGATACAGCTTCTAAAAATTCAGATCGGAATTAAAGTCAACTCCATTTAAACTTTGTTGTAAAATGTAGCGAAGGGTACTATTTTTCACTAATTGCTGTATTCTAGCCTAAGTGAGAAATCATGAAAAGTCAAATTCACAACATAATTTATTTTAAGCTGCTAATATTACGTCGGAACACATCCTTATTACTGTCAAATACAGAATCTTTAATCAGGAAATCCATTTTTCTAAACTGAAACCTGGCTGCCCCTTGAAAATCCTGCTTCTTTTTTGCTGCCCTCTCAAAAGATAGATGTTTATTTTATCACATCCCAAGTGCTCCAGGGCTAAAAGCTGGATATTGAACATTTTTTTTTTTTGCTCCTAGTGCTCCTTCTGAAACATTATCTTTCAATCTTCTTATCTTCAAACAAAACAAAACCCAGTTTTCATGAAACCGCCTCTCCAGTTTCTCCACTTCTGCCATCCACTGAGTTCTCCTTCCTTCAGCAAAGACTTTGGTGACCGACACATTTTCTTCGTGCGGAGTTTTGTCATCAGTCTTAGCGACATTAACATCTAACTCATGGTATATTCTGGACTCTCAGTGGTCAGGCCTCCCCATTTTTAGGGGTCTTGCCCCCACTCCACCTCAGCCACTGCACACTGGGTCTCCGGTTCCTTGGTTGCTTAGGGCAAGAGTTAGTTCTGCCCTGAGACGAGGTAACACAGGTCACCACGGGTCTGCCCTGGGACCTGTGCTCCGGAGCTGTCCTCTACCCCTTCTTTCCTGATTCCTTCCAAAGACTGAGAAGCCCGAGTCAGTCAAGAGAAGTCCCCCAAAGCCCACATAACTTCTTTCGAGATCACTGTCTAGTAACCTAGGACCCTGGATTTCCTCAACCCAAATGGCCCCAAGCTCCTGCAGACAGCTCATTGCAGGGCATGTGAACAGAAATTGGATATTTAGGTGTCCATATGCATGAGTATTGGGCCCTTTATGGGGCGGGATGGAGCCTTGGGTGGAAAGAGAGGGGAGATGACCAAAAACACCCTCATTCCTAGCTAATAAGAATAACGGATGCTTTTTTTTTTTTTTTTCTCAATTACCACTTAAATCTTGACTCCTAAGTGGGAATTATTAAGATACCCAATCATGGGATTATTTCTGCTTACTGATAGTAAGCCAGTCTATGGCAAAATGCTGTCTCCTTGAACCCTCAGACAATCACCTAATACAAGGCCAAATCCTATAAGTCCTCTCTAAAACACTTTTATTGACCAACACAGTCCCCCAGGCTATGTGTGCTCCCTTGTCGCATGAGCCAATAAAACCAACTTTGACCACAGGTGTTTTCCTAGGGGGTCTTTGACTGATAAGCATCAGTGTGTGCAAAAAGCTGGCTATAATGGTTTTTTTTTTTTTTTTGTCTTTTTAGGGCTGCACCCATGGCATATGGAAGTTCCCAGTCTAGGGGTCAAATCAGAGCTGTAGCTGCCAGCCTGTGTCACAGCCACAGTAACACAGGATCCAAGCCACATCTTTTACCCACACCACAGCTCACAGCAATGCCAGATCCTTAACCCAGCCAGGGAGGCCAGAGTTCGAATCTAGTCCTCATGAATACTAATCAGATTTGATACCGCTGAGCCACAACAGGAACTCACGAGTATTCTATATTTACTACTATATACTATTGCACAAATGGAACAGTATATAATAATTAAATAGTGGGGATTAATATCATCATCAAAAAAGCAAAGAAGCTAGAGATACATGCAATAATATTGTTGAATCTCCCCAACAACACGGAGTTAAAAAAGGTTAGGATGAACTAATACATACTACAGTATGAATCCATGTATATCAAGTTAAAACACTGGTGAAACTGCACTGTCTACAGCTGCACATAAAGTAGTATAGTCACAGAGAAGCAAAGTAATGAGCTCTGTCATGGTCAGGAAAGTGGTCATCTCTGGAGCTAAGAAGGTCATTCTGATGAGAACAGGTACATGGTGTTTCTGAGGTGTCAGTTATTTTCTATTTCCCCCTTTTTTGGTTGCCACATGACATACGGAGTTCTTGGGCCAGCAATCACGTTTGAGCCATGTTATGACCTACACTGCTGCTGTGGCCATGTGAGATCCTTTAACCCACTGTGCCAGGCTGTGGATTGAACCTGCATCCTGGGGCTGCACAGACTACCACTGATCCAATCCCACTGTGCGGGAACTCCAATTTTCTGTTACTTGACTTTGGTGGTAGTTACATGAGTATACATTTCATATCCATTAGTTGAAATGTACAAATAAGTTGTACATATTCTTTGTGTATGCTATATTTCACAATGATGACATGCAATGAAAAAGAATGAGTGTGGAGTTCCCATTGTGGCACAGTGGAAATGAATCTGACTAGAAACCATGAGGTTGAGGGTTCGATCCTTGGCCTCACTCAGTGGGTTAAGGATCTGGTGTTGCTGTGAGCTGTGGTGTAGATTGCAGATGTGGCTCAGATCTGGCATTGCTGTGGCTGTGGTGTAGGCCAGCATCTGTAGCTCCAATTAGACCCCTAGCCTGGGAACCTCCATATGCTGTGGGTGTGGCCCTAAAAAGCAAAAAAAAAAAAAAAAAAAAAAAGAGTGCTAAATAGACAAATTGATATTCCTTTTATAAGTCAGTTTCTTTAGATTTTGGTTAGTAATTCACCTGATGGCAATTACTCATGGCTAAACTGTTAAATTTTAGCCTCTGAAATTGCAAAGATGATTCATAGCCTATGGATTTAATTGTGACCCCTGGGACTTTTTACTTTAGCAGCCTTTACCCAAAAGGGAGTCTGATCTCCCCAGCTTCCTCTCTTAGCAATATTCATTCACTCTACCTTGAAGGATATTTCTGTGGTCATGGTGAACCCATGGGTGATGACTGGCTCTTCTTCTGCTGTCCGTCCCTTCCAGCAGTCCAACTCCACACAGCGACAACCAGACAGGAGCACTTGGCGATACATCTCAACAGAGGAGTTTCCAGCCAGCTGACCAGCTGTAGTACACAAACAAAATGAACCACTCTCACAAAGCAGGAAAGACATCAGTGGTTTCCTGGAAAAGCTCTTTAAGAATGGGAAAAGAAAGAGTTCAAAAACTTGAGTATCTCTCAGTCTTTCTTCTGCCTCAACATCGCAGAAGGTAGTGGCACAACTGCAAATGTAATTGTGGCTCCATAGCAGCCATTGGGAAGAGCAAACAGCAGGAAGAGAGCACTGTAGCAAGAACAATAAATTATGTTTATTAACTGCTTACCACATGCCAGTTGTAGTTCTTTGGACTTTACATATGCTACTATATTTAAACTTCACAAAAATCTGTATGATTTTTAAATACCTATTTTCAGATCATGAAAATGGCACAGAGCATTTTATTTCCCCAAGTTTCCAATGTTAGTAAGTGGAAGAACCAGGATCATAACTTCAAAACTCAGTCTTTTAATTCTCCCCCCCCCCCTTTTTAGGACCTCACTCATGGCATACGCAGTTCCCAGGCTAGGGGTTGAATCAGAGCTGCAGCTGCCAGCCTACGCCACAGTCACATCAACACCAGATCTTTGACCCACTGAGTGAGACCAGGGACTGAACCCGAATCCTCATGGATTCTAGTCGGATTCATTACTGCTGAGCCACAGTGAGTACTCCTCCATTTTTTAATTCTGACCCTGCCTATGAAGTATTGTTAACAGGCTATTCTATTATAAAATTCAAACCTTCTGTCATGTATATCCAAGGCACAGATGCTTAGAAAAGCTGAACACTTTCTCTGCAAAAGTGATATAAATTTGTAGGAATAAATTTAAGTCTGACAAATGAAACATAAAACTGATACCCTACTAGTTACAAGACACTGTTTAAAACATTAAAGAAGATAAATAAGTGGAAAGACATCCCATGTTCATGGAGCAGAAGACTTCAAATTGTTTAGGTGGCACTACCCCTGAAATCGATTTAGAAATTCAATTCCTATCAAAATCATATATGGCTTTTTTTTTTTTGCACAAATTAACAAGCTGATCCCAAAATTCATATGTAAATTTAAAGGACCAAGAATATCCAAAACGATCTTGAAAAACAAGAACAAATTTGAAAAAAATCACACTTCCAAATTTCAAAACTCAACTGCAAAGCTCCATTAGTCAAGACAGTGTGATACTGGTGTAAGATTAGACAAGTAGATCAATGGAATGGAATTGAGAGTCCAGGGATAAACCGTCATACTTATGGTCGAGTGACTTACAACAAGGGCACCAAGAGAATTCACTGCAGAAAGAATTGTCTTTTCAATGAACGGTCCCGGGACAACTGGATTGCCACATAGAAAAGCATGAAGTTGGATCTTTATCTCACATCATAAACAAAAAGATAACTTGAAATCAATAATGCTCCTAACCTGTAAGAGCTTAAATTCTAAAACTCTTAGAAGAGAATACAGGGATAATTTTTTTGTGACTTGGCTTAGGCAATGGCTTTGTAGATATGACACCAAAAGCACAAGTAACAAAGGAAGACAATAGATGAAATTCATCAAAATTAAAAACCTTTGGGAGCAGAATGAAATACTCTAGTAAAGTGATGAAACTTGTAACAATAAGGCACTTGAGATGTAGCAAGGCAGGAATGGAAGCCAAACCACTGCTGTTTTACTTAAGAAGTCAATGGAAGTTACTATTTTCTTGCTAAATTATTTTTATTTTTTTAATTGTTTTTTTACACAGTGATAATATCCAATTGGCATAAATTTAAAGCATTAAAATGATTTGCAACAATGTGGTTACGTATACTATTGGTAAGAGTAAAATTTGGCACAATCACTTTTTTTTCATTTTTTAAAGTTTTATTGAAATATAGTTGATAAACGATGTGATAATTTCTGCTGTACAACAAAGTGATTCAGTTGTATATATATGTACACACACACACGCGTGCGCGCACACACACACACAATTCATTCTTTTTCAGATTCTTCCTCCATGTAGATTACCACAGACTATTGGGTAGAGTTCCCTGTGCTATGTAGTAGGTCCCTGTTGGCCTGTCATTCCATATACCACAATGTGCATATGCCAATCCCAATTGACAAGTGATAAATTCTTTTTAAGAGATTAATAATAAATAATTTTTGAGAAAAGCTCTCCATCAACACACAAATGGAAGTTTTTAGTTTGCCACATTAAAGATCTTCTCTGATTTATACATTTAAAAGCCTCCATCATTTTTTTTAGCAGTCATTTAAAAGATGACAGATTGATGAAAACTGTCAAAATGACTTTGAAATGGACAAGATCTGCCCATGGGAGACCCGTAGACCAAAGAAAATGGGATTAAATATATTGGTTTAATTTTATTTTTATATGCATATCACAACATCCAATACGTGCATAACAAAAGGGTGCTATTCTTGGGTTCTGTAGAGTCCTAGTAACTGCACGGAAAGCCTGATTAAGGAGGTTTGCAAAATCACTTTTCCTCAGTGGAAAAATAGGGCATTTTAAATGTACAAATGCGTTTGCAAAAGCAGAAATGCTGACAAAATAATCTAGAAGTTTCCTGATGTTAGATAATCAATTTTCCATTTATAATTGCCTCAAAGTTTGTTGTCATACAGGTCTTTGCTGCATTAAGGGAAAGGGGACAGTAGGAGTGACTGGGAAAAGACAGCCGTTTATTTGTTATTCCTAAGCTTAAGGGAGGGCTAATTTAGCTAAAGTAAAGAATTCATGGAGTTCTCTGGTGGCCTAGCAGGTTAAGTATCAGGCACTGTCACTACTGGGCTTGGATTTGACCCCTGGCCTGGAAGATTTTGCATGCTGCAGACACAGTCAGAAAAAAAAAGAATTCAAAGAAGTATCAGGTTAAGTCGTTTAAAATGCTAGCTCCTGCAGACAATTGCACAGCTATTAAAGAGTAGAACAGATTTTCTTGTGTTCTATTTTCTTGTGTACTATATGCTAGGGAATTGTTTAAGTGATTACTGACTATATCCAATACCGTTACATAATGTGCAATTTCATTAATACTTTGCTAAGTGTTATTAGCTTCAGTAAGGAAGTTGCCATGGATTTTTAAACTAGATAAGGCTGTAATAATAGATTGAAGGGGGACCTACTAGAATGTTCTGTCATGAAAGATTCAAACAGTTGCCAGAAACATTTCTTTGGACTTCTTGCAACTATCTTTATCATTCAAAGAATAAATAGAAGGAATTTGATGTACATTGTGAATGCTGATAAGTTAAGGTTTTGAAAAACATGATAAGGCATGGTGTTGGGTGTGTGAGATGGAAATGATTCTGGGGGTGGGGGGACAAAGCCCTGAAGAATGGGAAGGTGTGTGTATGTGTGTGTGTGTCTCTGTGTGTGCGTCTGTGTTGTGCTTACTGTCCAACATTTAAGCCCAACAGAATTCCTCTAAGGTAAATTTATTCATTCTTAAAACAAATAATCTGCATCAGAAATAGAAATCTCTCAAAGAAAGCATTAAAAACTCACATTTATCCATAATCGTCCTATTGCTTAAAAAGCATGTTAGATTTCTTGTGTGTTTTCCTCCATTTATGGAAATTTTTTCCAATTTTTGTGTATTAATATTCTCCATTACTCTCTCCTTTTCTGCCTAAAGTCTCAAAGCTGGTTTATTTTTCTTCCTTAAAATTTCTCAGCCCTCACTATTATATCTCATCCATCCATTACATTTCCATCTGATTAGATCCAACAAATAGAACTTCTGGGGCCAGGGGATTGCCATGGATTGGGATTAACGATATGGCACGAATCACTCAACCCTGGTTGTTTCTGAAACTAGTATCTGACATCATCTCTGCTTGGCTGTGAACATCCTTTGGAGTACATTCCAAGCCCATGATTGGAATTTGGAGCTGAAGCTCCATCTCACGTTAATTCATAATACTGCCCCCAAGTTACAGCACTGCAACTTCTCGCTTGACTGCATTCATTTGGGGCAGCTGGCTATATTCACTTGAGCTTTGTCTCAGATTACCCAAGGCATCCATGGAAGGAAGAGACCAGAAAATTGAAAATAACAATCCCTCTATTAACACAGCCTTCTGAGAAATTTTCCGTCTTGCGGAGAGTGAAGATTAATTGCCCGTATTTATATTTATCTTGACATTGTCTTTTCTTCAACCTCCAGGGTAGGAAGGTTCCAGAATGTGATGCATTTGTTCATTCACTGACTTTCCCCAGTAAACACTGTCTCCAATAAATGGAGGTGGGGGCCACTTCTCCTTTCTCTCAAAGCAGTGATGTGAGCCATTCAGGTCACATAAGCCAACAGTGACACTTGAAGGAAGTGTCAAGACAACAGTGGATGTGTTGTTCATCCTGACCGTGTCTTGGGCCCTAAGTCTGATGTGATCTCTTTCTTCTATGTTATCTGCCTGCTGCCCCCATGTGACCATGAAGTTTTTTTGAACATAGATCCAATGGCTATGGGATGGCTTTGTGAGAAAGTGGGAAAACAACTTCAAGCACAAGCCTCATACCTCTAGGGTCTGTGCACATTCTCAATCACATTCTCTGTGGGAGGCAAAATCCTGCTTGCTTCGGATGCAAAAATTTCACAAGATGTATTTTCCTTATCCTTACCATCTAGGTAGGGAGACAAATACAAATAAAGGAGAAGCTTCTTGTGTGCCAGGGAGTCTAAACACTCACCCCATTATGACACTTCTAGTTTTCCTTTCTTTCTCTTTTTTCTTGCCAACAGAATATTCTGTTTGGGCGCTGATATGCTTCAGGGTCCCCTCGCCAGCCCCTGGAATCTGAATTCTTCTCAACCAGTCACAGAAGTCCTGTGACCCATGTTAATGCTGTTGCAGTCACTGTGTATGGTGTCACTCTAGGCTACATCTGATAGGACGTAAGGGACAAACCCTGGGTGGGGTGGGGGGAACAAAGGGCCACAAGACGGGCTTCGCCTGGGCCACAGATGGATCTTATTTCCTAAAGGGTCAGTGCTCAGGGTGGACAATCATCCTGAAACCGTAAGAGGAACTCAGAAATGGAAAGCATCTGGGTCGCCAATGACATCAGTGAATTCCTGATTTAATCACTCTACAAGTACTCTGCTTCTGGACTTGTTGCCATGTGAGGTAATAAATTCCTAAAGTTTAAGCCACTAAGTAATAATCTTCTTACGTACAGACCAAAACACTTCAGCTATTTCAACTTACTTTCATTTTTTTTTGTCTTTTGTCTTTTTTTAGGGCCACACCCATGGCCTATGGCAGTTCCCAAGCTAGGGATCGAATCAGAGCTGTAGCTGCTGGCCAACATCACAGCCGCAGTAACGCAGGATCTGAGCCACATCTGGGTCCTACACCACAGCTCATGGCAACGCCAGATCTTTAACCCACTGATTGAGACCAGGGATCGAATCCGCATCCTCATGGATACTAGTTGGGTTTGTTAACCTCTGAGCCACCACAGGAATTCCTCAACTTACTTTCATTTTATAAATGAAGAAATAAAGGCTTAGAAGAGTTAATTAACTTAAAGGTAAATTTAGACTTGGTCTGTTTATTTGCTCAGCTCAACTTCTTTCCATTCTACTCCCCAACTTTCATAGGTCTGTCTGGTAGTGCTTTACACCAAAAATAAATTATGAAAGGTAGCATATGCTAAGGACTAAATGAGCAGAAGAGATATAAAGGGAAGGAGTGATACTAAGCTTGAGCTCCAGTGAATGACCGATGATGCTAAAACTACACCTTAAAGCTTAAAACTACACCAGTTTTAGGAGTTCCCTTCGTGGCTCAGTGGTTAACGAATCCGACTAAGAACCATGAGGTTGCGGGTTCGATCCCTGGCCTTGCTCAGTGGGTTAAGGCTCTGGCGTTGCCGTGAGCTGTGGTGTAGGTTGCAGATGCGTCTCGGACCCCGTATTGCTGTGGCTGTGGTGAAGGCCGGCAGCTACAGCTCCTGTTAGACCCCTAGCCTGGGAACCTCCATATGCCACGGGTGCAGCTCTAGATAAGGCAAAAAGACAAAAAAAAAACTACACCAGTTTTAGAACTTTGCAGGCAAGAAGGTACACCTGAGGAGAGGAGGGGAATAATCAATTTAATTCGCCAGAGGGATAACTCAAACTTCTAGCTAATGTTTTATTTCCCAAGCTGAATAAAAATGTTAATTATTCAGAGATATGTCACTTTGCTTTCCCTGAGTTTATGGAGCCATTATCTCCCAAAAGGTTTGGCGTATGAAGAGGATTGATGAAGAGCTGAGAAAGTGTAGGCTGAAATGAATGCACACTATTCGGTCCTGAGAGAATCTTGTTTTGAGTCATAAATGTAGGTTCCTCAAGGGAAAACAGTAATTTAAACCGTAATCACCACTTGATGTACTCTCAAATTTATCCAAAACCCTAGAAAATGACCACCGTAATTAAAAGTCAACTCATTCTGTGCATATATTTCTCTAAATTATTCAATTTTAGTTTTCCTTCCGGGTGTCTTGATGGTCAACAAAGGGGCAATAATGAGCAGAGAAATAGACATATTAGACATCATAATGCTTTGCTAAATTGATTGGTTTTTATACTGTATATTTAATTTTTATAGTTCCTTTGAATGCTCAAAAGAAAACACTCCAAATACTGAAATCCTCCTTACTTGAATTTACACTGGCGTTTCTCAGGAATACGAGTTTTTTCTCGCCTTCTTTTTTCTTCTGAGGGCCGCCCTTGCAGCACATGGAAGTTCCCAGGATGGGGTGGAATAGGAGTGTAGCTGCCAAAGTACACCACGGCCACAGCAACACCAGATCCGAGCCACATCTGTGACCTACACTGAAGCTTGTGGCAACGCCAGATCCTTAACCCATTTAGTGAGGCCAGGAATCGAACACACATCCTTGTGGATACTATGTCAGATTTTTAACCTGCTGAGCCATAATGGGAGCTCCAGGAATACTAGTTCTTAAAATGCTCCAAGGACAGAAGTAGGGTGGTCATGGTGAGGGGAGAGGGTTGGTCATAACTTCAGTTATTGTGAATCTGTACATACTGCAAGAGGTGCCAACCTTTGTTGTCGCTAGCATTTTATTTTACTATGTATTTATTTTTATGGCCATGCCTGTGGCATGTGGATATTCCAAGGCCAGGGGTTGAATCAGAGCCACAGCTGCAATATATGGCGGATCCTTTCTTAAGCCACTGCACCACATCAGGAAATCCATAACAAGTATTTCAAAAAACTCACTGAGGAGTTCCCTTCGTGGCTCAGTGGTTAACAAATCCAACTAAGAACCGTGAGGTTGTGGGTTCGATCCCTGGCCTTGCTCAGTGGGTTAAGGATCTGGCGTTGCCGTGAGCTGTGGTGTAGGTTGCAGACACGGCTCGGATCCCGCGTTGCTGTGGCTGTGGCGAAGGCCGGCAGCTACAGCTCCTGTTAGACCCCTAGCCTGGGAACCTCCATATGCCGCAAGTGCGGCTCTAGATAAAGGCAAAAAAACAAACAAAAAAAAAACTCACTGAAATAGGAAAACTTTCCTTTTTCCACACATACCCTTTCCATGAAATAATGTTTCTACAGAAAAAGTTCCTACTTGTTCTGGAATTGTTTGTAAAGTAAAAAGTTGAACTCATTTTCTAGGTATTATTTTATAAAATTCCCCCCCCACCTTTTTTTTTTTTTTTTTTTTTGCTTTTTTAGGGCTGCACCTCCAGTATATGAAAGTTCCTAGGCTAGGGGTCGAATTGGAGCTGAGCCACTTGTCCTATGTCACAACCACAGCAACAACTACAGATCCAAGCCGCATCTGCAATCTACACCACGGCAATGCTGGATCCTTAACCTAGTGAGCAGGGCCAGGGATCGAACCCACATCCTTGTGGATACTAGTTGGGTCCGTTACCACTGAGCCACTAGGGTACCTCCCTTTATAATATTCTTAATTGGCTCTGGGAAGACTGAATTTCCATATTATAGGTGTTTATATTTACCAAAGTCTCTGAGAGGTAAGAGTTCTACATTAGGTTTACCTTTAATTTAAAAAAGGACACTAGGAGTTCCCGTCGTGGCTCAGTGGTTAACGAATCTGACTAGGAACCATGAGGTTGTGGATTTGATCCCTGGCTTTGCTCAGTGGGTTAAGGATCCGGCATTGCCGTGAGCTGTGGTGAAGGTTGCAGACGCGGCTCGGATCCCGCATTGCTGTGGCTGTGGCGTCTGCCGGTGGCTATAGCTCCTGTTAGACCCCTAGCCTGGGACCCTCCGTATGCTGCTGGTGTGGCCCTAAAATGACAAAAGACAATAAATAAATAAATAAATAAATAAATAAATAAATAAATAGGACACTAATCATTACCACATGAAGTAAAAACCAAATTTTACCTCTTAGTCAAAGGAGAATTTCAGACAATATACTAAAAGCCTATATTAGAATTCATATGTCATTTTTAAGTAAATTATACGGAATTCTCTTTCATTCCCCTGCAGAGAGACTTTATTACCAGGACAAGGCAATATTGTGAGAATGGGGATTTATATAATGCAAACCATGGTATGATAATACACGGCTCAGAAAAGTGAGAACAAGTGAGTGAGAGGTTAAAAAAAAAACACCCTAAAGATCAGAACACGATCTAACATAATTTTAAAAACTGAGTATTTGAAAATACGTGAATTGTATACTACTAGAGATTTTAAAGTTTGGGAGAGGGTTGGTTTACTCAGTCAGATATCATTTATATCAGATGGTAGTGATATGAAATAATTGTACAGAAATTTGGAGACAGTTATGTGAATTCTTTCTTCAACAAAAAAGTAGAGGAGAGAGATCCTTTTCTTTTTTTTGGTAGCTGAAAACTTCACTTTCTGAAAACTCTTGGCCATTAATATGCTAACACCCCAAACCGAACAGACACACAGAGTTAAATTCTCTACACATATGTCCTTACCAAGTTATTGGTATATATGTTATGTAGTTACATGTCCTCCCAAGAGGAAGGGCAAATGACTGACTCTAGATGAAATTAATTGGACTAAAAATCCTTAGTAAAATGTTTAGGGGGTAAAAAAAGAACTGCTGAGAAAACTGAATAGTATCCTGTAGTCTTATTGTTTATGTTGATATTGAACAGTTTTCTTGGAGCTCTTATTGTGTTTCAGTAAAGCAAACGAGTAATTATGTATAATTTGCTAGGTATCAAGATTGATAAAGGAAGCACAGCTTATTCTTAAATCAAGAATTTAAATTGGAAGATAGGAGTAGAAATATTTACATAAACTCGTGTGCCTCGACAAGAAAAAAAAGTGTTTCTTTTCTTTCTTTGTTCACTGCAGCGGTCCAGAAACAACATTCCATAGCAAGGATTCAAATTTCTGTTACCCATACACATATTTTTTCACACTAAAAGGAACAAGGGGTCCTTAGGGGAAAAGTCAGATTCCACATGGGGTGCAGACGGGAACAAGGTGAGCCTGGAAGATCTTTATGTGCCAGAAAGTAAGGGCATTTTTGAAGATCAATGGGTCATGTCAAGAGGACAGAGAAGCCAATATAAAAAGTGTTTCCACTGACCAAAGCTGAGACAATTTGAACATCAAAAGGAGAGTAGTGGTTGTGCTTGAGTGAATCTGTGTAAACTCAGAAAATGTTAAATCCGTCACAATATGAAGAAAGAGAAAAATTAATTATATTCTGAAAGAAAATAAGAAGAATAGAATGTATACCCAGTTGGTCTTGTCATTCAGTGGTTCTGGGATCACTGCCTCATTTATTATATGGCAAGTA
The DNA here is from genome assembly GCA_004024745.2 of Catagonus wagneri. Lineage (NCBI taxonomy): Eukaryota > Metazoa > Chordata > Mammalia > Artiodactyla > Tayassuidae > Catagonus > Catagonus wagneri. The sequence goes on from PVHT021183543.1 coordinate 38,418,803, forward strand.
ATATAGATAGTAATGGATGTAAATATATTCATTTTTGGATTTATAAAGGACTATTGGTAAAATTACTGCCAATTGTGACTTCCAGATAGATGAAATAACACACAATGTCTAAGATTTAACTGAATATACATTTAAGTATTTTTTAAGAGTTTTGTGGTCCTAAGTATATGATAAATGCAAGAGTCAATCTTGTGTCGAAGTCTTTAAAGTTATATTTGTTAGGCTCTTATCAAGCCAAAGATCTAGATTCAACTTGACGTTCAATAGACCTCTTCAAACTTGAATGAGAAAACAGATTACATCTTTAACTCAAACCACTACATGCAATTTAACATTCTCTGCAGTTACGAATGTAGGTCACAAATCACCATAGTACTAGCAAGGTCCTGCCTTTGTCACCAACAGAAATCACTGATATTTTCCTAACATATTTTAGTTGTTGCAAATATAACATGTATTATTTACACTAATTTTAAAACTGTGTTAATAAAATGTATGTGATCTTATCACAGATTTGTTTATTAATCTTTGAGAAAAATATTTCAATGGAATTTATTTCCTTTTTTTTTTTTTTTTTTGGTCTTTTCTAGGGCCGCACTCGCGGCATGTGGAGGTTCCCAGGCTAGGGGTCTAATTGGAGCTGTAGCCGCCAGCCTACACCACAGCCACAGCAACACGGGATCCGAGCTATGTCTGCAACCTACACCACAGCTCATGGCAACGCCGGATCCTTAACCCACTGAGCGATGCCAGGGATCGAACCCGCAACCCCACAGTTCTAGTCGGATTCGTTAACCACTGAGCCACGAAAGGAACTCCAGAATTTACATCCTTTTTAAAAAGTTTTTGGCCACACCTGTGGCACGTGCAAGTTTTGGGGCTGGGGATTGCAACTGAGCCACAGCAGTGACAATGCCAGATCCTTAATTTTTAGGACACCAGGGAACTCCTATTTCCTCTTTAATCTTATGTACATTATTTTATGCATTTAACATTCTTAGAAGGGTCCATAGGCTTCACCATACTGCCAGATAGGTCAATGATACCAAATAAGATTCAGGACTTCTGAGAAGGAAACAATCCTTCATAAAGGCTTATCAATTCGAGTGGGAGAATGCAACATTTTTGTAATAAGACTAAGAAACTTAATCCAAGAAAGTAGTCTAAGTGGACACTCTCCTCTTGAAGTTATGAAACTTGTAATCATTTTAAAACAGGGCTAAAAATATTCTCTGACAGTCCTTCCATTGAGAGCTATGGTCTGTGTCCCCTCCCTTTGAAGCTGGTTTGTGATTTTTTTTTTTTTTTGACAAATAAAGAAAGAAGTGACAGTATAGAACTTCAGAGGTAAAGGGCAAAAGGCAATTAACCATCCTCCATGTTCACTGGGACACCTGTTCTTACAGCTATAAGCTTCCATGTAAGAAGCCTACCTATCCTGGAACTGCCATGCTGTGAGGAAGCCCAAGCCACATTGGGAGGCCTCTTGGAGGCAAACAGGTAAGCAGTCCTAACTGAGCCCAGATGTTGGGTCATCCCATCCCAAGTGCTAGACAACTTGGAAGAGAAGCCTCCAGATGACTCCAACACCCAAGGTATTTGTGCTCCCACCCTCAGCATTCAGGTCCCAGCTGAAGACCAAGACCCCAGGGAACAGAAACAAGCCATCCATCCTGTGCCTTGTCTGAATCCTTGACATACAGAATATGGATCAACATAAAATGGTGGCTCTCTTCTGCCACTAAGTTTTGGTGTGATTGGCTATGGAGCAAGAGATGACTGGAATAATATATTGAAAGAAAACAAGCCACATATAGCCTGAGAGCCATCCACTTTTCAGGAATACATGCAAGGTGGCAGTTCAACTGACTGTACAATGTAGAATATATGATTCTGACTAGATGGTCTCAGATCCTATGGAATCATCCTGAGACTGCCCATTCCCACTGTCCAGGGCCCACACTGCTGTCTTTGTCCAAGAGTCATTTCTATTCTAAGCTATTTTTCACCAAGTGTAGGATACAGCCCAAAGCTGGATTTGAGCACAACATAATACACACTTGTGCTGAGAGAAATGGATCCCCTTAAGGAATTCCAAAGAAAGAATCGGTTATTTGCCAGATGGTCAAACCCTGTGAAATTCTCTTGGACACTCATGAATATCTAGTGCCTGGATCTCCCTGCCATCATGTGCATGACATTGCTGGTCTGTCTTGCAACACAAACCATATATCCCTCAGCAGCTGGCCGTGAGCATATCAAAATCTCACCCAAGGCATTGCAAGTATGCCTAACAAACATCTAATGAGACCCTGACTTTGGTACATGTGCATCTTAAGATTTGGCTATATTATATTCATTTGGGTGATGGACTATGTGAAGCAAAGTGATATGGTTTTTAAAGGATCTCTTTTTTTTTTTTTTAACCAGTAGAATTTTTTTTACCAAGTTTTTCCAAGGCTGGTAATCAAGAGTATTCTGCAAGAAATGTATTTAGATTATAAAAAGACTTGTAGCTTATTGAAATCTGTATTTATTTAAAAAAATTTTTTTTGGAGTTCCCATCATGGCTTAGTGGTTAATGAACCCGACTAGGATCCATGAGAATGCGGGTTCAGTCCCTGGCCTTGCTCAGTGTGTTAAGGATCTGGCTTTGCTGTGAGTTGTGGTGTAGGTTGCAGATGAGGCTCAGATCCTGTGTTGCTGTGGCTGTGGTGTAAGCTGGTGGCTACAGCTCCGATTCTACCCCTAGCCTGGGAACTTCCATATGACTTGGGTGTGGCCCTAAAAAAAAATTTTTTTTCTTGTGGCTCTACCCATGGCATATGGAAGTTTCTAGGCCAGGGCTCAAATCCAAGCCATGGCTATAGAAACACGAGATCCTTTAACCCACTGCATGGGGCCAGGGGTAGAAACCATGCATCCCGGTGACCCAAGCCACTGCAATCAGATTCTTAACTTACTGCACTACAGTGGGAACTCTGTATTCATTAAAAATTTTAATTCTAAGCTATGTTGAGAATATATATTATACATAGTTTTAATATTTTTTCTATTTAACAAGACAGATTTTTTTTTCCTCCTTTAATATTTACAACAAAACATACGTTGTCACAGGGAAATTTGTGTCTAAACCTCTGTTCCACTTTGAGCAAAATTATTATTTTTAATTTACTCTTTGGTAAATACAGAAGCCCCCAGGTCAGGGATCAAACCCAAGCCATAGAAGTGACTGGAGCCACAGTAGTGACAAAACCAGATCCTTTAACTCCTAGACCACCAGGGAGCTCTGTGAGCCAAATTAATCTGCCTTGAGCAGAAGTTATTCAGGGATTCAGAACTTTCCTGTAGATGAAAACAGTCCAGAGAACTATGATTATAAATGGCTTGAAGTCCACTGAAGAATGAATTCAGTTACACAAAAATTCCATTGGTATGAAGATACCAGACGTGGGTATATTTTAGAAGACTTGAAAACCTAGGAAGAGATATGTTGTGAAGAAATAATATTGCTGCCTGTAGGCAGTCTCTGGTGGTGGAATCCCAGCTCTCAGAGGCTTTTCACAGGAAGTGAAAGAAAATGCAATTTCTCTTCTGAGCAACATTAAGCAGAGGTTGGTGAAATTTGGCTAGACTGGCTAACATAATTGTCAAAGAACTATAAATTCGTACCTGTGAGGTAGGTGTTGTGTGAGGAATTAATGAAATAGTGAGAAAGGGGCTGAGACATATCTTCATTCAAATCCAGTTTCTCAGGTGAAACGACTCCATTTTCTTCTCCACTCAGATAGCGCATAAATCCATCCACGGATATCTGTCCTGGAGGAAATGAAGAGTTAAGAAGAATGTGAATGCATTATTTTTTATGAGTTTCTGGTATCATATTGCTCAAAAATTTTTTTCCAGAAAACTCTGGTAGCATCCAAGATGGAAGACAGTAGCCCCAATTGCAATTTTTCTTTTTCTTTTTTGGTCCTTTTGCCTTTTCTAGGGCTACATTCAAGGCATATGGAGGTTCCCAGGCTAGGGGTCTAATTGGTGCTGTGGCCGCCAGCCTACACCACAGCCACAGCAACACGGGATCCGAGCTATGTCTGCAACCTACACCACAGCTCATGGCAATGCTGGATCCTTAACCCACTGAGCGAGGCCAGGAATCGAACCCGCAACCTCATGGCTCCTAGTCGGATTTGTTAACCACTGAGCCATGACGGAACTCCAGTAGCCATATTGCAATGTAATATGGCTAAACCGTAGTCTAGGATCATGCTATCATACTACAATTGTCTCCAAATGCCAGAAATAATAGAAAAAATATGTAGTTACATGAATCTCACAGACTCTCAGGAGATTTAAACACCTAAACACTAATCTCCTATTTTTAAATATAAGTATGACTATCAGTTTTATGCATGGACACCAAAATGTTATTAGTGCTTACTTCTCAGTGATAGAATTAGGGGTGAATTTCCCAATATTCTATTATGAATATATGTTACTTTTATAATAAAAAAGTTATTCACAAGTGGTTTTATTATTTAAAATGAAGTGAAAATATTTTCAAATAATGATTTTTTCTTTGAAACAGAAAATAAAAATGACTATAACTGAGGAATAAAAAATTGAATGCTCATAAAAACAAATGTCTTTACATTTCTTATTTAGAATAACTTTACTTCAAATGAAAGAATATGACTCATACTTGATTTAATTTAGCCAGATTCTATTTAGAATTTTTCTTTTGTTGTAAGCTTTGGGGTGACTAATGCTAAATACTGAGATAATTATCTTTATTAAAGTATTTTTATGTAATATATAAAGAAGGTCCATAGACACAATTCTGGTTCATCGTCAGTTTATTTCTTCAACCTTAAAAATCAAAGCCTCAAAAAACAAAGAAAGAAACAAATGCAACCACCAGTGCATTCGTGCTTAGCAAAAATCTTGCCAATAAATGTTGCAGGGCAGTATTTCTTTCTCCTTGCTGCAAAAATTTTCTATTAATAAAAAAGTGGTATGTGTTCACAGAAGAAAAATTAAGAAATGAGATGAGCATTTGAAATGAAATGAAAATTGAAACTTTTCTGAACATGCCTAACTCTTTCTTCAGAGGTAATTACTATTAAAATCTTGCTGTATATGCTTCTAGAAAAATAAATGTGCGTATGCATGCCTATGTGTGTAATTCTTTCATGAAGATTCAATCATATATATATATATATATATATGTATATGATATAGTAACCTTTGTATTAACTGAACAAAATATTATAAATACTGTCATATAATATTTATATTTTATATATTACAGAATATATAACCATAACATGGCTAAGTAATATTCCATTATCTTTGGAGTTGTTTCTCATTTTTCAGGAGTATAAATAACATTGTAGTGAATATTCTGGTAGTTGAACCTTTGTACAAACTTTTTAATTATTTCCTTAGAATGAATTTCGAAGAACAGAATTGCTGGTTCAATAAGGCTTTTAGTATATATAACCAATTTGCTTTCTGTCAAAGTTCTAGCAGTTTACTCTTTCACCAATGGTTTGCCTTCTCTTCGGTCCTATGCCAAACACATAGATAAAAACATGCTATCTAATAATTATAATTTTTATTAATTTGAATATTATTCATTCTTGAATGGTAAGAGAGGTGACATCTGTAAATGGAAGAGTTAGCACTGCTTACTACAGCGTATATCGTTTTACATCCAGTAAGTTTCTTGAAATAACTTGATGAGTACTTTCCCTAATCCTGGAAACATCATAGCCAAATCACCTTGAGTACTTTCCAGGAATAAATCAATGAGGAGAAAGAAATTTGGTTATTGGTGTCAGATGAGTAGAGCTGTTTTATAAAAAGAAAAATCTTCCTAGACAAACTTAAATGGGAACAATAATTTGTACTGTAAACCCCTTACAAATCAACTCTAACATACACCTTGATAATTTCAACAGTGATGAAAGGAAATAGTCCTAAGACTATCTCTTGCATTAGAAATGAGAAATATGGCATAAAGTTACCCATGCTGGTACATCTGTGTGACCAATTTTTAATAGATGTCGTGTTTATACCAAATATTCATCACCTACCAAGGTGATATTCCAATCAGGCTGCCATCAAGGAGAACACGTTAGTGACTGCCTTTGGAGCCTTCTTTTGAAATTCACTTAAGGTGAAATGCACAGATCCCTTCAGACTGGTTTCATTTTTTTTGCAAACAAACCAAAGTCAATCCCGCTTAAGGCTAAAGCTATTAAAATAGATACCTTCAAAAATATTTTGGAGCATAAAACATTTAGCGGCAAAATTAAAAAAAAAAATCCAAAACCTAGTTTCTTCCTAGTCTTCCTTTTTCCAGTGACAAGTCACAAGTCCATCCTGCTAGCTTCTTCTCAAACCACAGTCCATTCCTCCCTCCTCTTTCCCTTCCTCCCCCCACCTTATCTCTGACGCACTTAAAAATATATTGAACATCTGCCATGCGATGAATATATATAAAGAAAAAACAAATCAGAGCAAAGTTCAGCCTCTGTCTTCAAATAACTCATAATCTGATAGAAGACGGTTCACATCATGAACAGCAGGCATAAGCTTCTCCAAAGCAGGATGTGTGTATCTATCTTTGTCATCCTTGGAATCTTCCATGATTCTCTGTGCACAGTAGGTGTAAAAACAGTGCTTGTTTTTGACAGTCAGCGATTCAAAATAGTAAACAAACTGTATGAAACTGGAAGATCAAGGATGGCATCATTTTGATTCTTTTATCTGATTAGGTTGAATCCTATGAAATTGTTAGTATTTGGTATTTTTAACCAATGCAATTGATAATTTCCTACAACTCAATCTCTAGCTATTGCTATACTTCAAAGGACAGGTGGTAAATGCAAGTATCTTTAGGGACCAACAAAGGAAAGTAATGTGACTCCTGGAATAAAGGGTATTCCAAGGAAAACTCACAAGTGTTTCGTCCTTCTAAGGGCATGCAAAAGACAGCAATGGTGTGGCCAAACACACCATCCTTATGGTCCTGAAGTGAACCTTGAGGCTGTGTTTGTGTCTGGTATCTTGAGGAAAAATATCCTGTGGTCCAATCAGTAACTTTTAAAGGCAGTCCAAACAAAACATATGCCAATATGGCATGGATGACAAATTAATTTTAACTTTAGCATCAATTTCCACGTATTGCTTCTAGTGTCTTCTGAGCATTTATGTTGAGAAAGATTCGGAATCATGCCTGTGGTTAATTTGGATGTCGATCATGGGTGCAGGACAGAAATGTGGGGGTATACAAGCTATATATTTGTTATTCATTAATGAGGAAATCAGGAAGATGATAAAGCCATTTCAAAGGAGGCTATGAAATATTAACACATACATATATGTGTGTGGGCAACACTCTAAAACAAATAAAAATCCCTCCAAACCTATGAAAAATTTCTAAATTGAATATAAACCTGGTTAAACTTCTACAGGTAAATTAAACATAATCTTTGGGTTATCTTCCCTGCCTCTATTATTTCATAGAAGTCAAAAATTTTAACATAATTTTTAGCGTATATTAAAATTAGTAAAAAAAGAGAATTGGGTGACTCAGTGTTTGTGAGGATTATTTACAATTAATTATATCAAATGTTAGGAATCCCCAGTGGAGGAATTAACCTTTTTTAAAAATTTGAGGTGTTGTTGATTTACAATGTGTTAGTTTCAGGTGTATAGCCCAGTGATTCACTTAAACATTATATATATGTACAATATATGATGTATAAATATATAACAATATATAACATACAAATATTCTTTGTCAGATTCTTTTCCCTTATAGGTTATTACAAAATACTGAATACAGTTCTGTGTGCTATAAAGTAGGTCCAGCTGGCTTTCTGTTTTATATGTGGTCGTATCTGTTAATCCCAAACTTCTAATTTATCTCCTCCCCTCCTTTGATAAGCATCAGTTGTTTTCCATGTCTGTGAATCTCTGTTTTGTAAATAATTTGTATCTCTTTTAAAGATTCCACACATAAGGGATATCATATGATATCTGTCTCTCTCTCTCTGTCTGGCTCACTTTGCTAAGTATGATGACCTGTAGATCCATCTGTGTTGCTGCGAATTGAGTTATTACATTTTTTTTGGCTAAGCGATATTCCACTGTATATATGTGCCATATCTTTTAAACCTTATTAACCATATACTTAACCTTGAATCAAATCAATGAGAGAGTTTGGAGGACAGTTCAGAATGTGATTGTAGACTGCAAGTGAACAGACATCAAAGAGCTTTTCAACCCCAAAGCTTTGCCTCGCTAAGTAAAGAAGCAAACGTTCAAGATATTTGATGCATCAAATGACTAGGCAGAGATATGTCAAAGTCAAGAAAAGCCAGTGAAAAAATAAAGATAAGGAGTTTACATAAAAAAGTTGAGAGGGAAGACATCAGCTGAGGGGTCAAAAGTTCATTAGCAAAAATGTCAATATTTTGGTATAATGAATTAGCCTAAAAATATAGTTCTGACTAGTAAAGGCTTTGGGACAGAAAACAGACCCTTAGAAGATTTTCCTTTGTTTCATCATTTCATTTAAACTATAGCTGGAATATTGCTGTTGTTATTGACTTAAATGCATCAGTGCTTTTCTACTAATTTCTCATTGTTTTTGCAAAACTCTTTACAGTTTTTTTCAGGTCCACTTAGGCATAAAGAAGAATGAAAAACCTTGAGAATTCAGATAGGAAAAACCTTGTTTTTCTAAACAAATTGGTCCAATTTGTAACAGCACAAGAAATGCAACTTCCATTCCTTCCAGCAGTAACTGGTCAGGGACAAATTCTTCCACCACAGGATGAATAAACTAGATGGGCTCAGATATCTATTTCAGCTCTAAAATTCTATAAATTCAACTGGTTTAATAAATTGGGGATGGTTACGAGCTAAATTAAAACAAAATGTCCCATATTCGAATGAGATTATGAAACATCAAACCACAATTAAAAGCAATGTGATTCTTTTCTGGAATAAACTCAACAGGAAGAGAAGTTAAGTTTGGAAGGATAATGCCAGCTGAGAAAGACTAAAAATAAAGCCCCTTTACATATTTTCTTAATAAAAAACTGGTATGCTTCCAAGTGAACATGTCACTCATATAATGGCACCTAAAGATCTTTCTAAGCATGTACATTGTTTGAATCACTAGAGCCAAAGTAGGAAAAATATAAATCTCTTAAGTAAGACTGGAAAAAGCACTGCTCTATGAAGCTTTTCCTTTTTAAAAAATGTACTGGCTTATATTGAAAAAAATGAAGGCTGGTGATCAAAAGGGAAAAGATTTGACTTCAATGGGAAGGCATCATCTTCAAAAGGATATGAGAGGAAAATGGTATGACAAAGTGATGGTCCTCAACGGCCATTTAAAGGTCTCATCAGGAGTTCCCGTTGTGGCTCAGTGGTTAACGAATCTGACTAGGAACCATGAGGTTGCAGGTTCGATCCCTGGCCTTGCTCAGTGGATTAAGGATCCGGCATTGCCATGAGCTGTGGTATAGGTTGCAGACGTGGCTCGGATCCTGCGTGGCTGTGGCAAAGGCCGGCAGCTACAGCTCCTGTTAGACCCCTAGTCTGGGAACCTCCATATGCCACGGGTGCAGCTCTAGATAAAGGCAAAAAAACAAAACAAAACAAAAAACAAAGGTCTCATCAGTCTTTAGCAAAATCTTTGCTGCAAAGAAACTCTCAAATGTCACACAGCTTTGCACACATCCCATGGCCACCAACTATACCTTTGCTTCCTTCTGCCTCTCTTCTTCCCCTGGGTAGATAATAACTGAGGCTCTACTGGCATCCTCTTAAACATGTCAGGAAGACAGAAATTTGAAATTTTGTTGTGACAAGATGAGGCTTTCTACAGATGCTTTAAAATCCTGTGGTGTATCCAATGACATTCAGCGGGATACATTTCACACTTACAATGCATGCCAAAGCATTTGAATATATACTGGGGAACAAGCTGCTCCCTTGTCTTCTTTAAACCTGGGACCAGCCCATAGACCTTGGGAACAATTATGATGATGAGTTTCTGTGTCCAATATAGGGAGCTCTGGAAAACAGAAGGGAATGATCTGAAGATCTAAAGAGCTTTGTGGACTGGTTCTCCCACTTTCTCAGGTCCTGATCTTTGTAGTCTCTTGATCTCTAGAAACCTACTTCCAACATAACTTTCCAGCTTGACCTCCTGTTCCAGGCATCTAAGAAAAGATGTTTTGGTTTAAATCTCTCCCGGAAGAAGACTCTGTTATCCAAACCTTTGTATAATATGTTCAGACACAAGTATTCTCCCAGTTGAATTTTCCTGAACTCTCTCCTGGAGTCTTATGACCTACTACAATCTAGATTGTTCAATTAACATTTTTTTCACTTCTATTCTTTGTTGAATCTGTTTATTTATTTGTTTTGGAAACAATATTCTCCTCTTTCATAGTTAGCTTCTTCATTTGTCAGTAGCTTGCTGAGATAGTGCTCCTGGGTGTTAAATTTTTTAAACCTTTCATTTCTAAAATGGCTTCATGACATTGGCATACTCGATTGCTAGTTTAGCTGGGTATACTATTGCAGGTTGGGAAAATTTTTCTTTTAGATTTTAGTGAGATTTGTTTCATTGCCTTTTAGCCTCTAGTGTAGCTGTTAGGAGATTTGAAGACTTCCTGATTCATCATACTAAAAACATATGTGGCCTGTTTTCTTTATTTTGCCTTTTTGGAAATTTCTAGTATCTTATTCAGTTCCAGTTTCTTGAGACTTCACGATAGTATGCTTTGGTATAGGTTTATATTTATCTCCTGTGCTGGACACTCTTGGAGCCCATGCAGTGTCAAATCTATTATCCTTCTATTTGGAATATTTTCATAAATTATTCTAATTTCTGTCTTTCTCTTCTGGAATATTATTTACATTTTTATACATTCTCCCTTTGATTTTTCATTTTATTTCTTTGCTCTCCTTTCTGGGAGATTTCCACAACTTTATTTCCAACATTTTTCAGTATTTTGTTGCTGCTACCTTTTAATGTTTCAGAGCCAGTTTATGGCCTCTGACATTTTCTTAAAAAATAACATAATTATTTTTTTAGTAGTTCAATATGTTCTATTATCTTTCTAAGGAGATTAATGATATATGTATATTTGAAGTTGTCTTCTCGGTACACAGTCATTGTTTTCCCCAAGGTTACTTTTATTCCTGCTTATTTCAACTTTTAAAGGACATTTCCTCATATGTCTAGAGATTTTTAACTGTTCATATTTCAAACTGGTAAACTAAAAAGTTTATTGGAATTTTCAAAGCCTCTGTATATCTGGATATGAACCTGAAAAGTCTGAGGGTGATTGAAGCATCATTGTAGAGGGATCAGTCTTTGTCTCTTTGGAGTAATCCCTAATGCCAACACCTTTAGATTTTTCTTCTTGGGCTGATCAATTCCTGAGAAAAGATCTGTTTAATCACTTGCCAGCAGAATAAAGGCCTGGATGCTGGCCTTCCAGAGCCAAGTGGAGGAAGAGGCACTCAGTATGTTTATGATCACTTTATTTCCTTGCTTTCAAATGGCAGCTCTGCCTTCACCAGATTCTGTGTTATCTTTAGACCCTCTGCTTTCTGGTCTCTAGAAGGTAAACCTTTAGTTTTCTCCTGGGCAGGAGTTCTGGCTATTCTTTAAACAGCTGTCAATCACCTTTGCTCTTTTTTTTTTTTTTTAAGGCCTTACCTCTACACTCACTTCCAGAGGAACCTAACACCATCCATTTCCAGGACTTTTAAGGTTTTCATAGAAAAACTCAAGTTGCTCCCCAGGGTCTCACATTGCTAATCTATGACCAGTTTTCTCAGATGTGTTATAGCTGCTAAAATTACATAATCATTGTCTCTTAGCCTATTATTTCCACCTTACCAGATTATGTATTTAAAAATACCTCTTTTAATGCCATTTTAGTGTGTTTTCAAGAGAGAGTTTAATTAGATGAATATGTCTAGACTATTCTATATGTCATAATGTTCCATGATTTTTCTACTATACCAGACTGCAGAATTTTTGAGGACTAAGTTTAAAAAGTCAGATTTCATGTGCTCTATCCATGGATCCTACACGTTTTTAGGTAAAATGAAATTAGATGGGAGAACCTGAAGGTCTGCTGTCACAGATCAGCTTTGCCTGGTCAGAGACATATCAGGGATCTCCCTGGTTTTCTTTTACTCACATCTTGCTGGAGAAAAGTATGCAGTGACTAGGATCTCACCCCAGAGGGCACTATGTGGATAATTTGTCAGTCTGGTTTTCCTCACTGTGTCTTTTCCCAAGTAGAATGTAGTCAGAGTCACAGAGCCAACCTCAGCTCCCAGGTACTTATCAGGTGGGAATATTTAACAGATGAGATATTTCCTCTCTTATACTTTCCAAGACCCTCCTACTCTTCTCTGATACAGGCAGCATTCTAGCTTTGCCTCAGGGAAGAAAATGATGGCAGAGAAGGGAAAATTAGAGTAAGTATCTTGTTTCTGCTTGGTTCTGAGGGCATTCTTCTACCAAGGCTTCCTTGTCCCCATGCTTACGGGAAGTCCCAAGTCTGATGTCCTGAACAGAGACGCCTGTGACTCCTTTCCTTGAAGATGCTCCAGAAATTTCCAAGCCCTAGTATTTTCCTAGAGGCCAGAACAGCAGAAGAGTTTTAGCTTTATTCCGTACCCCTGTCTAGTATCAGAAAGTATAAAAAGAAAGTCATGGAAATAGACCAGAAACAGGGTACTAGGAGAATTCGCAATAGAGCAAACAAATCCTTAAACAATAGAAGAGTTGATTGTACTTCATTACGTTGCCATAAGTTCCCTGCCCTGTCAATACTTCCTCCTCCTTCTTTGCTCAGCTCTGCCAGAATGACTTTTGAGATTCACAAGTATGAAGTTTATTTGAAATAAATCCATAGGCCCTCCCTTTCTACTGAGTAGTTTAGGAAAGTGACTTTCAATAAGATCAGGTCACAGAAGCTGATGCTCCTTGTTGCACCAAAATATCTGAGCCTGAGGGCAGGTTCTTAGCACCAGAGTCTGTGCTCTGTGCTGTGCTCTAGGACTGGGTGAGGGAAGAGGACAGCAGGGCATGGGGGCAAGCTAATCTCTCTCTCTCTCTCTCTCTTTTTTTTTTTTTTTTTGGTCTATTTTTTTAGGGCCACACCCAGGGCATATGGAAATTCTCAGGCTAGGTGTTGAATTGAAGCTGTAGCTGCTGGCCTACACCACAGCTCGCGGTAGCACAAGATCTTTAACCCACTGAGCAGGGCCAGGGATCAAACCTGCATCCTCATGGATACTAGTCGGGTTCGTTACCACTGAGCCATGACGGGAACTCCCTAATCTCTAAATAGAATTCATGGCACTTGACTAGTTCCTTGAAAGTCCCCTGCTCAGGCTCTTTCCTGTTCATTGTGGTTACTGGGATGGTTTGACATGAAAGCATCAACAAGGAATTGCTCCTGAGCTGGTCCCTAAAGCAGATGTAAGATAACAAAGGGCTAAAGTAAAAATATAATGCTGTGGAGGGTCAAGGAAAGAGCATGTGACTAGCTGTGTTTACAAACATAGTACTTTAAAAAAAAAAAAAGGAATGAATTCTGACTTGAAAGGAAATATATATATTACATATGCAAGCAGGATGATAAAGGAAGAAAGAAAGACAACCTTGGAAGAGCTTCATGAATTTAATCTATTCCCATATATTATGTAACAAATCTTTATACATTGTATTTACTACATGCAAATAGTAACTCATTCTATCCTCATAATAATTCTATTAAGTGGATACTATTTTCATGCTTATTCTATGGATGAGAAACTCCAGGCAAGTAGCTTGTCCAAGGGCCCATGGCTTACAGGTGGATAAAAATGGGATTTGAACCCAAAGACAGGCTCTATGTTCCATGCCATTAACTTCCATGTTAGCCTGCTGTAGAGCATACCATCTAGTACTGGGGGAAAGCAAACCATCACCATCATAAGAGGAAGAGCTGGCATTACCCACGCACCGACCATGTGCCTGGCACAGACACCCTATGAGAGAAGTTCTTTTAAATTCCCATTTTCAGCTGAGCAAACTGAGGCGTACAGAGGGAAGCAACTTGTCTAAGGTCAAGACAAGCTGGATCTGGAGGTGGTGCCATGTGACAGAAAGCCAGACGGTGGTGGGTGGTGAGAGAGACTGATGATGCTTTTCCCCAGAACTTTCCAACACCAGCCTGGATGACAGACAAGAATGATGAAAGCAGAGGATCCTGCCTTCGGAGCAGTTGGCTTCAATCTGGGCACCCTGGAATAGTTCTAAAAATAGCCCTGAATGTGACCAAGGAAGTTTTTTCCCCGTGATTTACTTATCTCTCTAAAACGTGTGACTTTCATCTTTCTGTTAAAAGAAGCTGGGCTCCAGCAGGACAAATGACCCATCATCTGGCAGAGGCGTGAGGATTAGCTCTTTGATCTGGATTTAAAGTTCTTTTCCAGATTTAATTTGCATTCTAAACTCCACATGTAATTTAAAGGTACCCTCTAGCATTTTTATTCTCCAGCCCAGGAGACTTTCCTTTTGGGAGGAAAAATAAAATACAACCAAAAAACGTGTTATGCCAGTGTGAGGACAACAGAAATGCTAAACAGAAAACGTGATGTTTTGTGGCTTTTGCAAAAAAAAAAATATGGGGCTTACCTTGTAAAAGAAATAGTCAAACACATGCAAATAACATCTTTCAAAGCCTGGAAGCACAGAGAAATCTCTACAAATTATGCCTTGGAAGACAGATGGCCTATAAATCCTCAGAGTCATCACACAGTTGAGATGGGCAAAACTGGACATCATGTCTGCCAGCTACCATGGCCACAACCCTCACTTTTTTGAGCCAAATGGCAATTAGGCAGGATCTGGCGCTCACATGTTTGGATGTCATTGGGACTCAGGGGCTGTGAATCCATTCATCATCATTCAATCCATGCTCTTAACGTAATGATAATAGAGTCTGTTGGAAAGTTGCTGGTGCAATGGCTTAGCACCTCCTAAAATCACTTCCAAGCAGAGCTCTGAGAAGGTATTTTCTTGGCTCACATTTCTTCCTGGTGCTGTGACCCTTATGTGAGTTCTGCTAGACCAGCTCAGAGAAAGTAACTGCAGATGGCTGTAATATCCCGAGGCTCACACGAATCTATCTGCCTCCTTTCAGAAATAATCTATAAAGGGTTCCCTTTTCAATTACCTTTGCTTGGGCACAAACTTTCCTCTTAATTTGCCAACTAAGTGTTTTTGTAGAGTACATGAACTTTGCTGGTTTCTTTGTCTATTTTATCAATTTCTTCTCAATCCTCACATTAGTAATAGTCTATTCATGTTCTCATGCATTATTACTTTATCTTTGGCTGGAAAGTGTCACATGGTCTTATTCCATCTTGATTGCAAAAAAAGAAAAATGTTCTATTACCATCACTGTGTCCAATTCATGACCTTCACTTTGTTTACATCTCTTTCAGTGTCTAGCATAAGGGTGGGCTCAGGAGAGTGCTCATTAATGCTTTCTGATAAGCTATTTAGAACATATATCTCTTTGTGCCTTAAAGGTCACTTGACTCTAGTCTGTCCGCCATTCAGCACTCTACCTTGTAGTATTCCTAAGTACAGCTCAAACACCACTTCCTCTTCAAAAGCCTTTGTGGCGACATCCTTCCTCACAGAGGATGTTCTACGACACTGAGGACCTCACGAAGACAAGAATGGCAGCTTTCTATTGTCTAGCTCAAGGGTGGACACGGGCAGTAAGACTCGGTGCATTGATTAAATAAATGATAGAATGAGCTAAGAGTAGCATGAAGGTTTCCATGCCCTTCTAGCCTTACTTGGACCTAATTCCTTCTCAAACAAAGATTCCAAAATTCTTTGAACCTTCAAAGACGCAGTTTCCTCATTATAAAACGAGGATAATCATACAGACTCAAAGACTGGTTCTGAGGTTTATAAAAGAAAATTAACAGGTAAAGAGCTCAGAGCAATTTGTGGCACTCCCCAGAACCTCAATAAATAAAATGTCCCTTTTCCTCAAAGCTTTTCTACCACCTTAAAGATACTCAACAGGAGATTGGCTGGATGAACGAATAGAGGCGTGTCGCATTCTATCTGCAGTTATAGTTGTTTGTACCTATCGCCTCCTCTCTGAATTACAGTCTCCTTGACAGTGAAGACTTTATCTTGATTTTGTTCCACTTCCTTGTAGTTCTTAAGTTGGAAAATATAGGTTTGTTAGATTAAAATATCCATACAACTGCATCAGGGATGGTAGAATAAGGAAAAGAATTCAATGAGCATCAGGTACTTGGACGATCATTTTGACGCGCTGGGGATTGTTGTTTTGGCTGCAGAGGTGGATGGAAAGATCCTTTTTCTACTACGTGATCATGGTGAATATTGTCTTGTTGGTAATGACACTGAAGCTGACTGTACCAGGGGCCCCAGGAGATACGGTGGGACTGGACTTCCATTTGCATCTCTTAGCCTGATGGCTTACTTTTTATACAGCAGATTGGAAGTGTTTGAGATGAACACTTCCTAAGAGTATCTGCACATAGTAACTGTGTTTGAGAAACTCTGGTATGTGTTCTGCACTGGCCTAAAAAGCCTAAAAAGTCCTAAAAGGACTGAGATGATGACGCAACACTCATTGGCTGCCTCTCCTTCCTCATTCTCACTTCTTAAATCGCCCTTCTGGTGCTACCTGGGGTCACCTCTCAAATAAAATCTTTATACTTGGATTCTTCTCCCAGGGTCAGCTTCTGGGGGAACCTAAACAAAGGCAAGTAGCAACACTGATAAGAAGGGTTCCTTTTCTACATGGAAGGTAGAATATTAGGTGAGAATTTCACATGTTTCAAACATCCTCAGTTAGGTCTTCTTCTTAAAATAATGCTATTACTACTCTGCAGGTAATTTTGCTCTTGCAGCTGGAGTCCTACAGACCACAGTGGTTCAGAGAAACAGAGCTCCTAGAGTCTCCATAATGAATGAATGAAATGATCAGTCATTCTCAGCCTCTGGACACTATTTCACCCAATGCCATGGCATGATTATCAGCTCTGCTGTTATGTGTTAGGGGAGAAATCCACCCCTTACCTCATCTGGCTTCCTTGTGGTCACTGTACATTTTCCACGGAATTGACTCTCTCTGTATTCAGTCTGTTTCCTTCCCACTTATTTGGTGTTAAAATCAACTATCAACAAAACTCAGGTCTGGGTGAAACAGATGTTGGGGGCCAAATGCCTGTGGCTTCCTGGCTTTTCTGCTGGGTAGTGAAGGCCTGCTAAGCTGTTCCTTCTAATTGGGCCATAGTCCCCTCCTCTCACCCCTGCTGAGATGGGGAAAGGAGTAACTGTCAGCTATTGTTAAAGTTTTGTCCTAGTAGTTGTCACATGCAATGGCAAGGCATCTTCGGAAGGTATTAGTCTGATGAGGGAAAAAGGTTTTAACGAAACTCAGCAGACTGCGCTGGATTGTTCTACCAGTTCCTTTAACCCACTCTTAAAAAACTGGCATTTGTTTTTGCCTTTTACTATGTATATTTTTCCTACATAGGTTTTTCCTAACTGGTTGTTTCTCTGAACAAAGTCCATTCTAGCTGTGAATGGACATGGTTGTGGCTCTCTGGCTAGAGTCATGCTTCTGAGCAGACACGGAGGTTACTGAAAGAAAGGATGCAAGAGAAAAAAACAAGAGCTGCTGGGCCAGGCTTTTGCTTTCCTCAAGCCCAATTCCTGCCTCCTGGGAAAGAAGGAAATGCAATCAAGAAAGGAAAGGGAAGCAAGTTACAAGTCTCTAATGAACAATGGATTCATAAATAGTTATCTTGGAAAGAAAAATTTTTTTTCATTTTCGCCAATCTCAGATACTTCAGAGAAATGTATGAATATACGAAACACAGAGTTAAAAGGAGCTTGGAATATCCTCACGGGTGATAACATCATTCTTCTATGACCTTCCACAGAGGCGAGAAAGTCAATAGGTGAAATACAAAGGCGATGGTAATCAATAAAATACTATAGTGCCTTTTGGGCGGCTTTCTTAGTGTAGTAACTTAATTAAAGCATGAAAACAACTGGCTACATCATACAGCTTTCATCTGTCTTTGTCTTTTGGGAAGAAAATCTATCTCATTTAAGTCGACTTTGTTCATTTACTTCTCTTTTTTATTTCTTATATAGATACACAGTCATCTATATAAAAATATAATGGATCCCACCTTAATGGTGAGGCAGATCATTAAGCTAGTCAATATCTTCTTTAGATGAGTGGTTTTTAAACTGAGCACCGGGCATCTCCTGGGGATTGGGCAGAAGTGCCTGCAGAGAATGCGATGGAGCAGAAGAGGAAACAGGAGAAGGGCAGCCATTACCAGCTGCATTGCCAGCTCCCCTCACTCAAGCAAATAAGGCAAATCTAAAGGCTTTTCTTATACATTGGCCAATCTGGTGAGCTTTGTTAGAAAAAAACAAACACAAATAAAAGGCTGCTATGTCAAGGGTGGTCTGAAAACCACTCCTATGGATGCAAAGTGCTAACTTCTAAATAGCTGGCATTGCATCTCTTTTCTGAGCAAATCCTAGTGGGAAAGTTCCCCTAGTGGGATCCAGAGTAGTGCAGAGAAGTCTGGCCTGGGACCCAGAAGACACATTCTTACTCTCAACGTGGTCACTTCTTTAGCTGCCTCTTCTATGACCTGAAAGTTTGGGCTAAATGGCTAAGTCCCTTGTAGACAGGAGATTCCATGATTAGAGGCCATAGGCCAGGACTTCAGAATGGTAACTGCTAAGACAGTTATGTGACAGGTTGGAAAGGATGAGTCATGGGCACAGTCCTTCCTCTTTTTGTTTTTCTTCCTCTCTCAATGGTCAGCTACTCTGACTTTACCCATCTTCTACGTTATATTCTGTTAAGGCCATTTATATATAGAAAAGTGCTTGTCTTAGTTTGGGTTTTCTGAAAGTGTACTTTGAGATTAGGATTTGAGTGTAAGGGAGTTCCCATCATGGCTCAGTGGAAACGAATCTGACTAGCATCCTTGGGGATGCAGGTTCGATCCCTGGCCTTGCTCAGTGGGTTAAGGATCAGGTGTTGCTGTGGCTCTGGTGTAGGCCGACAGCTACAGCTCCAATTCGACCCCTAGCCTGGGAACCTCCATATGCTGTGGGGGTGGCCCTAAAAAGTCAAAAAAAAAAGAAGGATTTGAGTGTAAGTAGTTTACTTGGGAGATAACCCGGGAACTAAGAGTAGAGGAGTTGGAGAAATGAGAAGGTGAATGTTGCCAGGCAGGTTACCGCTGGGCGCAGCTGGGCCTCAGTCTTATTTGGAAACTCTGGGAAGATGTGGGGAACATGTATAACAACTGTCACAAACAAGGGGACAAGGAAGACAGGTACTATTTCCTGAATGAAATTTACTCCTGGAGCCGTGAAGTCCTAGGCACTTGTGGGTTGGCTGTGGTTGGGCTGAGAGTAAGTCCCAGAGAGCTGCAGAGGATGCTGTTAACTGTGCTGGAAGCATGGGTACCAGGGGATACTGGATAAGCACTGATGTTTGCTAGTTTTGGTATCAACCCATTTTACAGATGAAGAACTTGATGTTCAGGTAAGTCAAGTCACTCACCGGGGTTGAACTGGCTTAACCATAACCCGATGCCAGCCTCTTTCTTGAATTATGGCATGTTTGATCTCTCAAGGCTACACAATGGACATTAATTAAAATAATCATTTTTGCTTATAACTTCTATGCAGTAAAGGGAGGTGGTGCTGGGAAAATGATTTTTTTAAACTCTACTAGGAATACGAAGTGATAAATGGTAAGACTTCAGTGTATATCTTTACATTTTAAACTATATAGATCCGTTTTTATAAAACTATAGATAAAATTGTCAGGCTTCAAGACCCCTTCAAGGAGACAGAACTCAAAGCCTCTGGCCAAGACAAGAATGACCAGACCCTTATCATTGCCCCACCCATCTCATTGTGATGCACCGCCCCCGCCCCCCGCCCCCACCAGCAACTTGCCCCCTACTAGGAAATTTAGGTGGCCCCCTCTTCACCCCGCTGCTACAGGGGTCTTATAGGCCCTCAATCAACAAGCAAGTGTAGCCTAAGACCCCTCTTTCCCTAACCAGTCATCAGATCAGCAGCTGTATCCTGAGACCTCTCCTCTGCCTGGGCTATAAAAACAGACATGACCATGAGCTCAGCATCAGCCTTCCCTGATCATCGGGAAGTTGTCCCACTGCTCTAGCAGCGCCTCTCTTCTTAAACTCTTCTCTCTCTTTGGTGTCAGTCCTCCCTGTTTTTCAGGTAGTTGTCCCGCTGCGCTTGCAGTGCCTCTTATCTCAATGAACTCTACTTTCTCTCCACCTCGCCATGATCTATAGAAACTCTTCTTTCTTTTCACCCTAATATGAGTCTGGAAATTCTTTTCCGACCTGTGTGCACAGACCATGACATTTTGGTGGCCTGTATGGGGACCTTACTGGAGGGGGTCTCTCCTATACAGTCCATGACAAAAATAATGACTAAGTCATCAATGAATACTGTGCACAGATACGACTTGCCATATTTTTTTAGGTTTCATCATCAAGTGAGTCTAATTTATTATTAATTGCAGTAAGTTTTTTTTTTTTTCTTTTATGGCTGCATCCTTGGCATATGGGCGTTCTGGGCCAGGGATTGAACCCAAGCTGCAGCTGAGATGTCAAAGCCAGATCCTTTAACCCACTGCACTGGGCTGGGGATTGAACTGGCACCTACACAGTGACTTGAGCCACTGCCATTGGATTCTTAACCCACTGTGCCAGAGGCCACAGTAAGAACTACTAACCACAATAAGTTACAGTAAGTCTGTTAGCCAAGAGACAGCAGTATTCAGGAGTGCCTCTGCCCACTGTTCTGAATCTCACTTCCAGACCCATAAATGGGTTGAAATAATTTGGTATGAATGCCAACTATGATTTTTTTATTAGTTCAGATTAACAAGGGCTTAGCGGGAGTTCCCACTGTAGCTCTGCAATAAAGAACCTGACTGGTATCCATGAGGACTCAGGTTTGATACCTGGTCCAGCTCGGTGGGTTAAGGATCTGGTGTTGCTGTGGCTGTGGTACAGGCTGGCAGTTGCAGCTCTGATTTGATCCCTAGCCTGGGAACTCCCATATGCCACAGGTGTGGCCCTAAAATCCAGAAAAAAACAAAACAACAATGGTTTAGTGGGCAACAATTCGTAATGCAATCTTCTTATCATGAGCAACTTAATTCTCCCAGCAAAATTCTCTCAGGGAAATTTTTCAAAGATGAGAAAAACTAGGGGGTGGGACTGGTCAAAAAGATTAAATGGCTTCCTAAGGTAAGGTAAACGGTGATGACGGATTGTTGATTTCTGACCCAGTTTTAGTGGATGTGTGGCTTTCATCTACCTGGTGACTATTCCTCCTTTTTCTGGCTAGCACTCCCCTGCTGAATTTCAGGGTACCATCATTCTCCCACTGTCAGTCCTTGTGGTTTAGGTAGCTGACTCTTTATTGGCTCTAGGGAAGGTCACGTGACAGAAGTTAGTCCAATTGGTACATTCTCTCCTCCAAGCCACAGTGATCCTAGTTCAGGGGTGGCCATGGGTGACTTAAGCCAGGCTCTGGTTTCTTTCTCTTTTATTTTTTTTAGGGCATATGGAAATTCCCGGGCTAGGGGTCGAATCAGAGCTACAGCTGCTGGCCTATGACACAGCCACAGCAACGCCAGATCTGAGCTGCGTCTGTGACCACAGCTTATGGCACCACCAGATCCTTAACACACTAACTGAGGCCAGGGATCAAACTCATCCTTATGGATACTAGTCAGGTTCACTTCCGCTAAGATGCAACAGGAACTCCTTGGTTTCTGGTACTTCTGATGGAACAAGTACAAAGAATTTCTGTATACTGAGATATGTAGGCCTAGAACTGCTGCTGGCTTTCTTGTCACTTCAGGAGAGTCTGCCCAAGAATTACAGCTAGTATAGGGAACATGATGGGAAGCGAAAGACAATTCTTTTTTTTTTCTTTTGTCGTTTCGCCTTTATCTAGAGCCGCACCCGTGGCATATGGAGGTTCCCAGGCTAGGGGTCTAACAGGAGCTGTAGCTGCCAGCCTTCGCCACAGCCACAGCAACGCAGGATCCGAGCCGCATCTGCGACCTACACCAGAGCTCACGGCAACGCCGGATCCTTAACCCACTGAGCAAAGCCAGGGATCGAACCCGCAACCTCATGGTTCTTAGTCAGATTCGTTAACCACTGAGCCACGAAAGGAACTCCGAAAGACAATTCTTGATGATGTCATTTGATCCCTTGGATGTAGTCATGCCTGAAGTCATTAATACCCTCACTTTTCGCTTATATGCACCAGTCGATACCTTTTGGTGATATAGTTTGAGTAAAGTTTGTCATTTCTAAACTGAAGGAGTTCCCGCTAATACTATAGGTTGTAAGATTCTCAAGTCCAGTGCTCTCTCTAGCACACTGTGGGTGCTTCTTGCTGTTGACAATAATGACACAATACAGTTCACTTGCACGAGAATTTTAAAATTAAACAATATTGAAAAATACAATAGGGTTATTTTTGCTGATGCAAAGCATTATTAGCATATTGAAGCAAAAATACCTGCTATACCTGAACTTCTATTTGATTTGCTTAAAGCCAAACTGGAATTCATTTCACCTATTAAACTATTAACACAGGGAGTACTAATCAAATACTAAAAGAGGTTACATAGCTTCATTTTTATGATTTAATTGTAACAAAGCAGCGAAGCTTTTGTATACTACACCTGGTAAAAATTCAAGAGGAAAAACTGATGCTAAAAAAAGAAATATAGCTCGAAACATCTGCTAATATTATAATCTGTTATATCAATTCAATTGCTTAACAAACTCTCATGAACACCTGCTCTTCACAGAAGAATAAAAGTATGAACGAACTCAACTTTTTTCTTTTTCCCTTTTTTTTTTTTCTTTTTGGGTTGTGCCCGCAGCATGTAGAAGTTCTCTGGGCCAGGAATTGAACTTGTGCCACAGAAGTGACCTGAGCTGCTGCAGTGATAATGCCAGATCCTTAACCCGCTAAGCCATGAGTGAACTCCCTCAACTGTTTTCTTTTGATCTGGCAGTTTATTTAAGCAAAATTTGGCCTTCTTTTATGGGCATAGCTGCTGAATCTAGAGGTCTAAGGTACCAATATAACTATTTCATTTTTTCATATTAATTGTACCCACCACCTTTCTTCTAAAGAGTTTAAACGACTTAAAAAAAACTCTAAGCCATTAGTCTTCCAAGTGACATTCCTAACCCTTTGGTTTGGAAGAGGCAGGGGTCACGGTGTAACGCTGTGCTAAGCACCATTAGGCCTACAGTGCAAATAGCACGGCAATAAAAAAAACATTTGCTGATCTGGGGCCACAGCATTTTCCAGTGCGTGGTTTTTACTTGTAAAAATAAACCTAACTCCCTTGAGAACAGTATCTTCTGCAACAAGATTCCAACTCTCTGAAACACACACATGTAAACATTTGGCCTTAGACTGCATAGAAGCCTCCTGATTATTTATAACCAATATGTACATCTCCAGAAACAGAAATTCCAGCGTGGAAAGGTGGCTCACGTACTAATGACAGCAGGCCCATGAGGCATCACCGTCTGTTACCGCACCCGAATCTTCACTTCACGCCTGCAGGTGCTCTGCCATCAGTCAGCTCGCCTATGCTCAGCTTTAGCCATTAAGTGTTAGCCACATTGAAAAATTTTCATTTGGAGTTCCCGTCGTGGCGCAGTGGTTAACGAATCCGACTGGGAACCATGAGGTTGCGGGTTCGATCCCTGCCCTTGCTCAGTGGGTTAACGGTCCGGCGTTGCCGTGAGCTGTGGTGTAGGTTGCAGACGCGGCTCGGATCCTGCGTTGCTGTGGCTGCGGCGCAGGCCGGTGGCCACAGCTCCGATTAGACCCCTAGCCTGGGAACCTCCACATGCCGCGGGTGCGGCCATAAAAAATGACAAAAGGCAAAAAAAAAAAAAAAAAAGAAAAATTTTCATTTAATTTTTATTACCTTTTATGTAAAAATTATATAAAATGGAAATAAAAATTAAACGCTAGCATATGTCAACTTTGTGTATTGCTTCTTTAACACCTACTTTAAAATATAACTTTATTGATATCAGACAGTATATGTATATTTATGTGTGTGTGTATATGTATATTATATAACATATCTTATTCCTGCAATTTTATATCAAATATAGGCAATATAGAAGCGTCTTTCTCAGATAAATGAGACTGAGTTTATGGGCTAATTTAATTAATGCTTGGGCACATTTAAATAACTAGCCAAAATGTAATCTGCACCGGAAAAATGATAATGTCATGTTAAACTTCTCTATTTTCTTATGTGTTTATTGATTAAAACATATTGACTAGTTGACTGAAAGTTAAAAACTGTGCTTTCTCAAAGAGCTATTTTCTTACGTGTCTATTGATTAAAATATATTAACTAGTTAACCAAAAGTTAAAAACTTTGCTTTCTCAAACAGCATCTTGGTATGAGATCTCAGGTCAGTCATTTGACCTCAAAGCCTTGGTTTCTTTCTTTGCGAAATGACAATGTACATTTTGAAAGTCCCATGATAAATGAGAGCTAATTTCCTTGCATATCAGTCATCATATTGAAGCTATATAATAAACACTTTCAATCTGTACTTTGTAATAGAAAGGAGTTCCTGTAAAGATCTCGAAGTCAAACAGTAAACATTATAAGTTGCGAAATCAAATAAAAAATGACATTCATCTTCAGAAAAAATATTTCAAACTCTTGGTTACTAAAACATTGACGTCTAACCCAACAATTTCTTATTCCTACAAATAAAGATTTAAAAATTGTTATCTTTTTGACTCTGAAACAGCAGTTTTTAGAATAAGACAATCCTCTCTAGTCTTCTATGTTCATATAAACAGGGCCAGTTCAGCAAACAAAATAACTTGGTAAGAGACATCTCAAGTTGATCTTTCTACTGGAGTTTTATGGTTGAAAAATAAATGCTACGAGTTGAAATAATTGCATCAAGGCTGACACAGAGGCTTCATGAATAATGTCAAATTAAGTTGTAGAAAAAAAATTAAGTTGCTATTTTAAGTATACCTGAATTTTGTGTCTGTCATGATTGGGGAAGTTGTATCTAGTACAGCTGTTAAGATGGCACTACATACTCCTGCAGATGCTAAGAGACAGAGTCTTAATTTCCATGAGAATCAAAATTGCATCTTCCAGGATGAGAGAGGGTTTTATAAGAACCCATTGTAATTTTTTTTCCTTTGTATCCTCAGAGTATGATGTATGGGGCAGCTCTTGCCAGATGAAGCTTGGACCATCAGCAGTGTGGTGTGAAGGGAGGAGAAAAGGGCAAAGTTTAGGTTTTGAAGTGCCTCTAGTTTCACAAAAGCTTTTTGCTTTGCCAGTATCATGGGCTAACTGTTTTTGAGGTCTTGTCAAATGTGTTAGTTATTTTTTTGGTGAAGTTTGGATTGTAGAAGGGAACTGATAATCTATCTGGGCAAAATCTCTAAGGAGTTGCTCCCAGCTTCATGCTAAGGAGAAATTCCATCTCTGTGGCACCAGGGAAGAAAGGGGGTCAGATCTGAGGAGGTTGTAGGGGCAGGCCTGGCAATGCCAACATGTACAGTTGGTCAGCTGTTTCCTTTGACCTGGGCAACAACTAAGAATGATGATGAAAGGAATTTGAAAGAGAAGGGATGTGTGAATATGCCTAACGGAATCAATTGTAGTACAGCAGAAATTTTCACAATCTTGTGAATCAACTATACTTCAATGAAACTTTAAAACAATGAAAAAAAAAAGGAATGATGACAACAACAAAGGCAAAGTGCCTAATAAAGAAACTAAAACTAAAATATGTAAAATAATAAAGCCAGGAACTAAAAAAAAAAATCCATAAATTCCCAACTAATAACAGTAGGATAAAATTCATGATAAGATTTTACTTTGATACTTAATAATTTCATTGTTCACTTAGAGGACCAGTTCCAGAAAACATACAAGAGTCTAAAAACTTCTTAATCTACTTTTATGATAACCATTCTTATTAATAACCACAAGCTTGCTAGAGCTTTTTGTTGGTTATAAATTGCTTGCATATTAACGTACAATTTATTTCTTCTTAACAATTGGTTAATTGCACTTTATCTTTCTCCCTATGGAATATCTAGGCAATTTAAAATAACTTCAGTGATAATACACTAATTTTCTCAGTGAATGTATTTCAATCCAGATAAGACTTTGTCTTACTGGTAAAGGAACAGCTGATGATCCTGTTCAAGGACAATGATGCCACCTATAATTGAAAACTCTTGGCAATTAAATCTTCATAATCTCATTTTAGCAAATCATTTCTCCAGAATCAAAAATATAATGACTTTTAGGAAACTTAGTGCTGTCTTTCTGATGCGTTTTTTTCTACAAACACTGTTTTGTTTTTTTACACAGAAGGCCAAAGTAAGTTTATAACATTTTTTCAAGTGGAAAAGTTCATCAATAGTATAAACTAGAATAAGATAAAGGTCTGATGGACTGAATATTCTCTTTAGTTTTAGAGATTTAGAAAAAGCTCTGGGTCATGTCAGAGAACTAGAAACTGACTCAAGAGGGAAACCTTTAAGACTGTGAAATTCCTGTCTGAAAAAAAGATGCATTCAGTCACTGAGAAAACTGAAAACAAAACAAATAATTAGAAACTTAAAAAACAATGTTACAGACGTACATATACATAATAACAAAAATATCATATACCAAAGTTTTAAAAAATCTTCTAATTTAAATCACCATGATTTTTTTCTTTTTTTTCTTTTTTTTTAGAGCTGCACCCACAACATACGGAAATTCCTGGGCTAGGGGCCCAATTGAGCAGCGGCTGCAGGCCACAGCCACAGAAACGCAGGATCTGAGCCGTATCTACTTGGGCCAATGCTGGATCTTCAACCCACTGAGCCAAAAGAGGAACTCCAAACCACCAGTGATTTAAAACAGAAAGAAAAGCAGACATACAAATGTGAGAAGCCACTCTAAATAATCCTTGATGTTCCTGACTACCAGGAGTGGCCCACTCTCAATGAGAACTTGACTTTCACTCTGAAGTAGAATGAAGGGGACTGACCTTTTTTGGCGAGGCTGTCGTTGGGTTCATACTTCTCAATCAGCACTTGGACTTGCTCTTGCTTTAAAGGTGGGTAAAGTATTTCATTTAGCCGGGGATCTCGCTGTTTGAGGTTGATAAAATCCATCATCTGATCAACCGTAAGGTATGGTTTGCTTTTGGCACCACTAAAAACAATTACGGACCAAGTAATTAGAATATTCTTCCTTCAAGTCTAATTCATATGCTTGCATTTACCTGCATGGAAACAAATCCCTGCCATACCTGGCAAGACATGCTATACTGGGTTTCCTATCTTGCCCTAAGAGCTGCTGTATCGCTATGGATAAAAACGGCTTTTGCAATCACTGCCACAAAATCGCAATGCCCTTGAACTCTACCAGGTGCAAAAGAAAACCACAGTAGGAAAACACTGCATCTTGTGTGTGAAGGCACATGACTCTAAATGGAACACAAAAGTATAGATTGCTTTTTGATTATGACACTAAACTTTTGGTTTAGTCATCAAATTCTCATAGCCCACTTAATCATTTAAAACTACATTTACCACTCCTTACTGAAAGAAAATAAACAGTATGTTTGGGCACATTTTTCTTTTCATTAAAATTATGCTTCAGTAAGAGTCTATAATCCTGCAATACAATGTGATTCAAACTTCCCATTTTAATCCTCTTGATAATCCAAAGACAAGTTCAATGGTACAGATGTTGCAGATATTCAATAAATAACTGATGGCAATGAACACAACAAAGTGAGTAATCCAATATGAGTCTTAGTACTGTTTGCTTGCTTTCATTGTTTTTTGTTTGTTTGTTTTCACTTTTGGCCACCCCTCAGCATATGGAATTCCCATGCCAGAGATCAGATCTGAGCCGCAGTTGCCACCTATGCTGCAGCTGTGGCAACTCTGGATCCTTTAACCCACTGTGCCGGGTGGGGATTGAACCTGTGTCCTGGTGCTGCAGACACTGCTGACCCTGTTGCACCACAGTGGGAATCCAGTTTATCAACTTTGGATTGACCTGTCATCAGTAGATTTCAATGTATAAAGAAAGGTAAATTGCTATTTCCCTATACTTGTTTGTTACTTTTTTCATTCATTCAAAATAAATAATGCCTATATAATTTCTAACATAAAATCAACTAATTTTCAACTGGGAGGGCTCTTAGTCATCCAAACTTGTCATTTCATTAGCTCAAAGCAGAGAGGTTAAAATGACTGGTTCCAGGTTCACTGCTCTTTCTGCAACGAGCTTATCTCCTCTGAGGAAGACTAGATGCCACTCTGTCCTAGCCATAATCTTCAAAACACACAGAGAGCTCTGAGGACACGAAAACTACACCCTGTAACCAGTCAAGGCACACTTCACCCCTTCAAAGCAGTGGTTGACTCTCAAGGGTGGGAATGTGTGATTGTCTCCAAAAGGTTACACAGAAGCACTGCTTTATCCGTTGTGTACAAAGAGGTTCTTCAATCCCCTCTTCTGTTCCAAAACCTGCCCTAACTGCCCTGAGTACCACTGCAAACCGGAACAAGTGGATTAAAATGTGTTTCCTTACAACTCAGAAAAGATGTTATCAATTTCAGGTCGAGGACAAAGGTTGTTCAGGAAAACTCTGTACACTTCTGGAGTGAAGTCTTCTTGAGGTATCGAATCATTCTGGGGGATAAAACAAGAGGGTCAGTAAATGGTCTTTTTCTTGGTTATCTTCCTCCCTCCCTCTTTCATCTCTCTTCTCATTTCCCTCCTCCCTTCTTATTATCTTTCTTCTAGGAGATCGGGGTAAACATTCAGTAAACATCTATAAGGCCAGCTGTGGAGTTCATGTGAACACTGGCTTTGAGGTATCAAAACCCTAATTTTCTGTGTTTTTGTTGTTGCTGTTGTTATATTTTAAGCTTAAGAGTTTTCTCCTTCTAAAGGGGTTGTTAAGGCAATTTTTTAAAGTACCTTTACTAAAGTAAGTCAGACCTAGTGAAAACAGAGTCTGTTCAGATGATTTTTTTGGGTGACTTTAATCTCATTTTTATTTTTAATTAATTAATTAATTAATTAATTAATGTTTTGGGCTGCTCCTGCAGCATGTGAAAGTTCCCTGGCCAGGGACTGAACCTGTACTATAGCAGCGACCCAGGCCGCTGAAGAACAAGAGAACTCCAAGACTTTTGAATGATCACCTTTTTATTTTTTTTTTTAAAGTAAAGGACCTGGAGAAAGCCATTTCAAAATGAAAACAGAAAATTCCAATTTTGTGTCCTTTTTTTCTCAACTGTTCCTTCTGGTTTAAATCATCTGATAAGTTGCAAAACAGTTTTCATAAGTAGGACATCAGTCAAGATTTCTCACCGACTCTTTTTGGCTCTAGTGTTTGGAAAGCAAGTTATTGATATAAAAAGTGACTTCTACGACTTATTTTTCTGTTTAGTCGTGCTGCCATGGAAACAGGAAGCGTGTATTCAAGCCTTTGTTAACAGGAAGGACATTATTCATGTCGGTTTTCCTATTTCAGGTATGTGTTTATATGATTATTTTTATTTTCAAGCCTTCAGACCAAAGAAAACACCCTTCCTTTTACCATATTCATCTCTTTTGAAATGTACCTTTATAGAAATATCTAAAAATTGTTGTCTGAATTATTGTCTGAGACTGTACACTGCTTGCTAATAGATAAGAAAACTTAGCTCACCACTTGTCAAACAGCAGGAGTCCCCTATTTGAGGAAGGAATGAATAAAATAATATTTTCTTTACTAAGTCGATTTACAGAGCAAGAAAAAAAAATCTGTTTTTCAAAAGAGAATTTTGAGATAACCCACCAACCCAAGTATCATTTCTATATAGCAAGGTGCATTACACCATTAAGCTTATTTACATGGAGACCCACTTTGAAATCATGAGCACAAGTAGCCAAATCCAAGAACAATAGGAAATTCCCACGAGTTGTTTCATGGTGTTTTGCCACTCATAAAATGGGGACAAGTATAACCTGCAATCAGGTTTCCAAAATCCCATTTAATTTACAAAATGAAAACAGTCCTCTTGGCTCAGAGAATGCACATTTTTTTCTTTTAGTGCCACTCTGTCTCTTTTAAATAATTTTGAAAATAGCCAGAAATGAAACTCTTTATTTTACTCTTTGGCTGAGAGATACAGGGAGGAGAGATTTAAAAATAAATCTCAAGAAAATACTCAGAAGCTCTGTTGGCCAACTCAAGCATCAGACTTCATTGGATATAATGAACCTCAAACGTGTTCTCTCACTCTCCCTATTGTCTAGTTACTATTTAGAGCTCACAGTACACCCTCTCCCCACAACCTCTCCCAGATGAACTTGAACAGATTTTGTCTAAGGATATCAATTATTGTCTTCCTTTTCTTACTGAATTCTTTTTTTCTCCTTTCTTGTCTTAGCCTAAAATCTCTTCCTCCTCGACCAAGTTTTGTCTTTGAATCTGTGCTTGTCTGTGCTTCGAATCTGTGCTTTGAAGATGTTTGTTTCATATTTTAATACTTATTTAACTGTTTTTGTGCTCCCAGCTATACTGTTCTCTGCATTATTTGCTAACCTGCAGATCAACACAAGCTAGGACTTGTGCATTGCTTGTTAACTGCTCAATCTCTGTTTCACGGAGCAGATCCACAAGAAATATTTACTAAATGAACGAATGTAATTTATGAACACGATGGGCATTGAGAGCAAGTATGCTTCCCAGAGATCAGATTCACCTAAAGCCATTTGCATAAGATTCCATACACATAATTTCATCAAACAATATGCTTAACTTAAATGCTAACCATGTTTTATTTACCATCTATATCTATGAATCAGGATTTCCTATTAAAGAGGACAAATCAATGAGATAACTGAATAAACGCAGCATTTTACTTCATTACCAGTTGGATGTTAGCATATAGAAAATGGAAAACATTTCAGTACAGCTTCATTTTTTTCTTGCCCAACCTTAACTGATGAGGATACCCTTTGGGGTCGATGAGTGAAAATGGGAGAAAAAATATTTTGGAGAAATAAGTTAAACTGAGCATCACTGATAGTTAAAATACGAGTATGGGGGAGATCTTTAGGCAAAAGTTATGGGCAATTACTAATTCCTTACATTTTAAAGAAGGCTGATATGTACAAAGCTCATTCACTTGTTTTCTTTTCTTGGATCTCATGACTTGGGGAAATGGACAGGACAAATTCATTGTGACCTGTTTTGAGCAGGAGGAAGCCCAAGGTTTCATTCTGTGAAGATCAAAGTTCAAATACTCTTTCGTGAACTTTTCCGGACCAGATTAGGTAGAGGTGACACATTCTTTTTTGTGTGTGTCCACAATCCACCTTCCTTATAGCATCCATCACACAATTTTCCTTTATTTTCGTATTTCTGATGATCTATTAGACTGTGCATTTGTGAGTAAAATGGCAATCGCTTAATTCCTTTGTGTCCCCAGAGTGATGCCTAGCATATAATGTATACCTAACCAATGTTTGTTTGATGAATCCAGGGTATGGGGCCAGACCTTAGGTCTTCTCTTTTATCATCCAGGACTACATTCACCACATCATGCCTCTAATACAAAACTGATTGTCAGTGATTATTTGCTGCCATGGCTATCAAAAGATTTTGGAGGGAGAATTAAGATGGCCAAGTTAGTCTGAATCAGGCCCATTTATTCCAGAAATTACAAGAATTTCCATCGTTTAAAAATGGAGTTGCTTCAATACCATGCATGTCTATGAAGTCTCTCAAAAAGCAGAAGATTTTTTTTTAAAACTAGATGATTGTACTTGTGGTATTTGCATTTCTAGATTCCAAAGACAAGGTTAGCACATATCCATATGCCAAATTAGAAGTAAAAAGAGCCTGTGGCTGCGGAGTAGCCTGGGAAATTACATATGCCCCAGGTATGGCCCTAAAAAGACAAAAGACAAAAGACAAAAAAAAAAAGAGAGAGAGAGAAAACTCATATATAGAAATGAAAAAATAGAGGATAACAAGAATTAATATTTGTTGTGTACTTACTCTGTGCCAAGTGTATGGTTCTATGAGCTTACTTAAATATTTTCATTTAATCCTATGTCAACGCTATGAGTTTGGCATGATTAGTGATCCATTTTACAGATATGAACACCAGGGAGATGGGAGGTTGAAACTCGTCTAAGGCCCCAAGTTCAGGGGGTGGTTTGCTCGGTTTCGAATCCTTGTTGCTTGATTCCTCAACTCACACTGTAATCCATAAAACTAAATTTCACGTCAAATTTTGGATATTGTTTGTGTTTTCTTCTTTATGTTTTTGTAGATTTTAAACAATAATTCTATACTAAATAGGTATTTAACATTCAGAAACACGTTATTCAAAAACACATTAATTTGGAGTTCCCGTCGTGGCGCAGTGGTTAACGAATCCGACTAGGAACCATGAGGTTGCGGGTTCGATCCATGCCCTTGCTCAGTGGGTTAACGATCCGGCGTTGCCGTGAGCTGTGGTGTAGGTTGCAGACGCGGCTCGGATCCTACGTTGCTGTGGCTGCAGCGAAGGCCGGTGGCCACAGCTCCGATTAGACCCCTAGCCTGGGAACCTCCACATGCCGCGGGTGCGGCCATAAACCCGCGGCCATAAAATGACAAAAGGCAAAAAAAAAACAAAAAAAAAAAACAAAACAAAAAAAAACACATTAATTTGATTCTGTAGACTCTAATGAACAAAGAGGCCTCAAACAAATTTTATCTTGGCTAGTTGATGAAGTATTTCCTAGGAAATTCAGAGTTTCAACCCTGTCTCAACATTTTTGTTCTAAAGCTATAAACCAAAGTTGAGTTAGCCAGAGAATACATTAAATAATTACAAGTAAACTATTCACAACGAATCAAATACTTGGTGTGGTTCTAAAATGGAACTTTGATGTTAGTGTTTTAAGAATCACAGCTGAATAAATAACTATATTTCTCATTTACATCCTGGGCATAGGAGAAAGGCAGCATGTTACAATTATCCTGAGAGAAGTGCTTTTATAAATTTTATTCAGGGTCTCTTTTAGCAAAATTTATGGAATTCTTTAAATCCAAAATAATCTCTGTTTTCTTTCATATTATATGCACGTTGATAACTATAGTAAACTTCATTATCTATAAAAATACATGGATTTATTACTATCTTCTTCATTAAAAGGCCAGAAACATGCCAAGACTATAATATGATTTCAAATGTCACTGAGTTTTTTTTTTTTTTTTTTTCAAGTTAATAAACCTTAAAGGGAATTTGGTGCAAGTAAACTATTTTCTTTTCTCAAAAAGTTTGTGGGTAAAGTAGTAGTTTTGTGAATAAGGAAATGTCTTCAAAGATCTGACTGGAAAATTTGTTTGGTTATTAATAGAAGACAGTAATTGCTGTCTCTCTTTTTAGATGGAGTGCTACTTTTAACAATTAAGGTAACTTTGGCAAGCAATTGAAATCTCTTTAAAGGAGCACCCTTTAAGGAATGTGTTCTTTCAGTGGATCATGTTGGTCAGGATACAAGTTCAAGTGCATTAATTATCCCTAACAATGTGCACAAAGATAATGTTTAAAAAAATCTCAACAGGATATCCACCTTGTTTCTGGTAACGTATCTATTTATAGAACACAATTAAATCTAGTTTGAATCACTGCCGACTATATGAGACCTCTAGATACGCAGTACTAGCTGCCATCTATGTAACCGTCTCTGCTTTCTGTGGTGTGTTGAAAACACCTCTTGTCCAAAATCTTTTTTTTTTTTTTACTAATCAGTGGTTAAATTCTGGAGCTACTGTTTTCTACATACGAAATTACAACAAGGATTTAAAACATAGTCAACTCAAGGAAACATGCATTTCCTAGCTTGAAAACTGACTTCGATTTTTAGATATTTTTATAGCGTTCTAATTCTACCAGCAAGTACACTTTACTATGAATAATGAGCTTTCAAAACTTTATGATGGAGGTTGATGATATTTTTTAAAATATCTCCAATTTGTTTTCAAAAGACTGTCACAACATTTAATTTAAGAAAGATAAATATTTTTTTCAATTTAAATATAACTCCTGTTATTTGGGTCTCAGTTGAACCCATTCGACACTGGTCTGAAAGTGTGAAACTCCAACAGACAGAGTGGATTGTAAAGACTCAATTTATATCTATTGACTGAATAGTCAGAATCCAATTGTTTAGAAAATTGCAATTTACAGAGAGCTGATTGATGGATTTGATTTTCTACTCAGCTTCATTTTCCTAGTATTTCTTTCCCTGAGCTAGATTTATAATAAGCTAACATTTTTGATAATTTTTTTCCTGCAAGGTATTTTCCAGTTAAAGGTCAAATCAGGGGCAACTGCAGAGGAAAAAAATTCTTTGTACGTTTTTCTAAACTCATGTCTTACGATTTCTTTCCATGCTTAAACACAGTGTTCTGTAATAGGGTAAAACATTTCCAGCCTCAGAGTTTTGCACATATTGTTTTCTTCTTTCTGGAATGAACTTCCCTTATTGTCAAAGGCAGGGCTCATGCCTTTTGTTCATGGCGTTCCTTCCACTTACATGTTGTCAGTCACGTGTCTGACCAGCCCTCTCAGAGACTCTATGGTCCTTGAATCCTGGGACTGGAACTTCATTTCCCTCACTACCATGTTCTTAGTGATGAAAAACACGTAGTAAGAGTTCAATAAATACTTCCTGGGTCAATGACAAGACCTTAACTGTTATATTATTCCTCATCTACAACATCAAACCAAAAAGCAAGAATAAGCAAGTGTGATCATCATCTTTTGCTTATTAAGGTGAAGGTTAAAATGTCTGGGGGAACTTTCCACAGCTCTGCCCAGTGTTTGAAGCATCAGCAGCTTTTTCGGCGTAGAAACCCAAAAATAGATACTGGCGAGTTTACTCTTTTTTTTCCTGTTACCTACCAAAGTTGTTAATAAACTTCACTTTTTTTTGTTTTTTGTTTTTGTTTTGGGTGCACCCGACAGGTATGGAGGTTCCCCAGCCAGGGATCAAATCTGAGCTTCAGCTGCAACCTATGCTGCAGCCTTGGCAATGCTGGATGCTTAACTCACTGTGCTGGGCGGGGGAGGAAAATCCAGAGTCAGAGAGACAACATGGGATACTTTAACTTGCTGTGGTGCATCGGGAACTCCCTAAACTTCACTTTTCTGCAAAAGATTCACCAGAAGAATTGGCTGATGCAATCGATGCAAGAGCCCTCAGTACTTTTCATAACGTAATCATAGGTTTCAGAATGGCTTCTCAGCTTCATTCAGGGCAACTTTTAATGTTGCCAGCTTGTTTCAAGAGACTCAAAGGTTCTTTGGATATAAGTGTTATCTTTGCTTATTTGTTGCTTAGATACTAG
Organism: Catagonus wagneri; assembly: GCA_004024745.2. Classification (NCBI taxonomy): domain Eukaryota; kingdom Metazoa; phylum Chordata; class Mammalia; order Artiodactyla; family Tayassuidae; genus Catagonus; species Catagonus wagneri. Next base: position 38,454,464 of record PVHT021183543.1, read on the forward strand.
GATAAAAGTAATTTGCAATAGAAAGGAGAGTTCTGCATATAGCACAAGAAAAACATTTTATGCAAGACTGTTACCCCAGAAACACTGGTGACATCGTTTTTTTTAGAGCCAGGTGTGTAGAAATTCATTGAAATAAAGGCAAATTATTTCAGGCGATAATGTATATTGAGTAGCTTGAATGCGTTGGGGAAAAAAAAAAACAAAACAAGAGCATGTTCCATGTTTGTTTGTCCCCTCATCTGTTTTACCACCATTGAACAAAGTAGCCAGTCTGCCATCTGTTTTGATCCTGCACCCCTCTCAGCAAAAGTCTTTTGAACACTGTCCTGCATGGTAGGTTAATATACTTACTTATAAATACGTACTACCATTGTAATTGCTTACTAATTCATAAATCCTGAACTTAGATGTTTCAAAGGGGCAGGATAAGATGAAATTAATATTTTAAAATCTTCCTAATTATAATCCATAATCTATAGAGAATATCTCAAGGGACATCAGGAAAGGATTTAGTATTAATGAGATGCTTAGTTCTTGAAATGTTATTTTTGGCCACTACCTTTTTGTATTAGTTTTTTTTTGTTGTTGTTGTTGTTTTAATTTACAAAACAAGGATCTTTCCAATTGAAAATATTGAGGTTACAGCAGGGAAGGAAAACGTAATTACAGTGACCCCACGTACTATAAATTTTAACAACTAAGTCCTATGAGCTTCTAAATTTAAAAAATGTTTAGGAAATACTGGGACAAGATACATCTTAGTATGATTACTTAGGGCTCTTTCATGGTGTTAGCTTGGGGAAGCCAACATGCTCACCCTTGAAGATGGAAGACTGCAAGCCTCTAAGGCGGTTTCCACTCGCTTCCGGTCAGCTGAGAACAAGCGGTATATGCTGTGAAGTGAAAGCACAATATGTGAGAGACTCAGTGGCATGTGGATCACACTTGTAGATAACAGCAGCTGAAGCATTCCATTAAATCAACCGTCTTTATCACTGATCTTTAAAGAACTTTAAAGATATTGCTCTAGCATCAGCATATGTGCTCTGAAAGATCTATGTGTGTGCTTTTTAAAATCAAAGTATCTAATATAAAATCGATATTCTGGTGATGACCCAATTAAAAAACATTAAATAGCCTCTAGGATAAAGCACTAAAATAAATATCCTTGACAACTCTCTCCCCTTGCTGCTACCCACTGCCCTAAAGGCGTATACTGTTGATATTATTAATAATAATATATTAATAGTCTTAATTATTATTACCAATTTTATATTTTTAGGAGCGGAAGCCCACTGGTAGCTAGTAAGTTAAAGGTTAAAGGCTTTCGGCTGAAGGTAGTCTAGAGCTGTGCTTTCTTTGGTCAGTAGTTTGGTATTAAAAGCAACATGGATGGACCTAGAGATTATCATACTAAGTGAAATAAGTTAGAGAATATCATACTATATCACTTAAATGTGGAATCTAAAAAAAAACATGATACAAAAGGACTAATTTCAACACAGAAACAGACTCTCAGATTTGGAAAACAAACTTATGGTCACCAAAAGGGAAACATGGGAGGGGAGGGATAAGTTAGGAGGTTGGGTTAACATATATACACTACTGTATATAAAGTAGATAACTAACAAGGACTTACTGTATAGCATGGGAAAATATATATATGTAATTTAAGTACTGGACAATGTAATATAATAATTTGGACTTATGAGTTTTGTTGAAACATTAGGAAATCTAGTGTCTGGAGCCCACCAGTCGCACAGGGAACCTGGTAGACCTGAATTGTCCTTTTCTCCTTTAGATGGGATTTCATGCTTCAGTCTTCCTTCCCGCTCCTGGGCTGCTTCATCATGTATGTTCCCTGCCTGGCTTCTGTTGACATTTGAGTTTGCAACCCCTGCTTTGAGGCAAATGTCATCGTGACAGAAAGAGGCACCACGGTCACCCAGTTTCCATTCCTAGAACAGATCTGGGTCTCAGATGGTCTTTGGGTTTAGCAGCAAGGTTCCACCCCCTCCACCCCCTTCCTGCTTTGGTGCATTTTGAAAGTGATGCCACAGGAAAGGGGGCGTCTGGGAAAACCTCTATGAGAAAACCAGCTGCCCTGAGGTGCATATGGAGTGTGCGGGTGGGTTACCACGCATTCCCATGCTCCCACTTGTGCTGGTGGAGAAATAAAACAGAGCAATGGCACGGATTCAAATCTTTGAGTGGAAAAAAAAAGAATAATGTGAAGTGCAGCTTACTTTTTGAGAGGAATGCGTCCTTCTGGAGTGACTTGCAGCTTAAGTTTAGTATAGCTGTTGGAGAAGCAGAAACAAGTGTTTAATTTTTTAAAAGCTTTTTATTGGAGAACAATAAAATGCACAGAAAAGGGCTCGTGCATAGGTACTCTTTGCTGAATTTTCACAAATTTCCCAAGTTTCTGCAATCAGCATTCAGATCAAGAAGAAGAGTATTATTACTATGGTGCATCCCAGAAGCCCCTCTCTTGCTCAATTCCAGAACCTATCCCCCCAAAAGGGAACCATTATCCTGACTTTGAACATTTCAGATTATTTTTGCACTTTACATAAATGAATCACATTCTTTTGTGTCTGGTTTCTTCTTCTTCTTCTTCTTCTTCTTCTTCTTCTTCTTCTTCTTCTTCTTCTTCTTCTTCTTCTTCTTCTTTTCACACGTGTGGCATATGGAAGTTCCTAAACTAGGGGTTGAATTGAAGCTGCAGCTGAGGTCCATGCCACAGCCATGGCAATACCCCATCCAAGTGACCTATAGCTATGGCAACGCAAGATCTTTAACCCACTGAGCAAGGCCAGGGATCAAACATGCATCCTCATGGTTCTTACTCGGATTCGTTAACCACTGAGCCACGAAGGAAACTCCCGCAAAGCTGGATCTTTTAACCCACCTACCTGATGAGCCAAAATGGGAACTCTGTGTCTGGCTTCTTTCACTCAATATTATATTTTCAAGATTCATACACATTTTTGCTTTTCATTGTGAATCTTTCCCTCTCATTAATGCATAGTATTCCACTGTGTCAATATACAACTCCATTTTCCTCTTTAGTTTCTAGACATGCAGTTAGAGAGAAGGAGCAGAAGAGCTTACAAACTCTGTTGATGGGTGTGCAAACTGGGACTACCAACTGCTCTCACTATGACATGGCAATCCCATACCTAGGTGTAGGTGCAACAGAAATGCCTATAGTGTGTTCACTGAAAAGCATGGTCTAGAATGTCCATAGAAACTATTCACAGGGACACAGCTATTGGAAATGGATATTTGCAATAAATGGGATGAGCTAACTAGATGTTTTGCTAGTTATGCTATGTTTCAAGTAAAACATCTTATTTACCTCTTCTCACCTTTCACTAACATTATGTGGCACAACAGATATTCTCGAAATGCCTATTAGATGAAAAATGGTAAGATCTAAGAAAACAAAAAAAAAGAGGAATAAAGGAAGGGGAAGAGGAAAAAGGATGTAGGAAGGGTCCTTAAGGTGACAAAGTAAGGAGATAAGATGATAACATGAAAGAATATTTGAGTGAAGACACAGTAAAAGGAACTCATTGAAGGGTATGAAGAAATGTGGGCTGGAGTCTTCAGTCTGGAATGATGGGGATGTATTACAGAAGAAGAGGGAAGAGAGCAAGTCATTAAATAAAATAAAGGACCACCTAGTAATGTTTCTGCTTGTGGTTTTGATTTCAAGGCTGCCTAACTTCCTGGACATCCACAGTTTCCAAAGTGAAAACAACTAGCTTTCCTGGCTGCTCATCTGGCAGAGATCATTATTTTCCTTGGTCAAATAAATCTCAGAAAGACTGTGTAATTCCCGAGCTATTGGGTAATCCTGTTTTGCTCTCTTTCCTTTTCCTTTTCATTCTGCCCTTTCCTCTACATCCTTTTTCTCTTTTCTTCCTAACCCTGGCTGCAACAGTCTATCACGGCAGGAATCAGGACATCAGCGTACTGATTTAAGTAGCATCTATCACAAGTTCTCAGACTCAGAATTGAGTCCCATATGTTGTTCATTCTCTTCCTCAGATTAATAATTGATACAACACAGGCAGATGTAGGGCCGAAGACGCTCTGAAATGAGTAGTTTTTGGTTCTGAGTACAGCTGCCAGGATTTGGACGTATCTCCTTACTGTGTATCAGAGGCATTGACATTCAGCAGAGCACAGCGTAAGGCGGATATGCCATTCTGAGGACAGAGCCAGCTTTCTTGGAAGTCTTCCAGTTCCAAACAGTGGACGTATCAGTTCTCTAACAAGTCCCACAGGGAAATTTATGTTTATCGATGTGAGAAGCCAGTGGAGCATAAACAAAAGACTCACAAAGGAGAAAGGAAACTGACTCAGAATGAAGTAACACCCTTAGCAATAAAATTAGAGCTACTTACGCTTTTTCCAGAAATGCATCCCTGGACATGTTCTGGGCCAGCAGGTTTGTTGCCAAACTGAAAACCTCATTTGTCCATTCCTGAAAAATGTAAATCACACTTGTGTTAGCTTAAATACTATACAGTCATTAGACACATGTTTTTTAGCTAGACTACTAGGAAGACAAATTAGTTCAATTTGTGACCTAAGTTTTTTTTTAATTTTTATTTATTTTTCTTAATGGATTTTATTTCAGTTATAGGTGTACATAAATCTTCACAAGTCATTTTATAGATTTTGTATCCCAAACCCACAGTGCATCCCCCCAACCCCCAGACTGTCTTATTTGAAAAACCAAGGTTTTCCGAAGTCTGTGAGTCATTCTCTGTTCTGCAAAGAAGTTCATTGTGTCTTTTTAGTTTCCACATGTAAGCGGTAGCACTGGGTGTTGCTGTCTAATTGTCTGACTGGTTTCACTTTGCATGATAATTTCTAGATCCATCCATGTTGCTATAAATGTTGGTAATTCATTCTTTTTAATGGCTGAGTAATATTCCACTGTGTGTATGTACCATATCTTCCCTATCCACTCCTCTGTCGATGGGCATTTTGGTTGTTTCCATGACCTGGCTATTGCATAGGGTGTTGCAATGAACACTGGGGTACATGCATCTTTTAGAGTCATGGTTTCTTCTGGATAGATGCCCAGGAGTGGGATTGCTGGATCAAATGGCACCTAAGTTTTTTTTCTGTGAAAATGACATAATTAAATTCAAATCATGAGTAACCACTCCTTCCTAAGGAAATGTTCTTTATCCATAAACAAAATTTTATCTACTTTTTAAAATACCTACATTTAGAGAACTGGTGTGTTGCCTTTAATATCCAAGAATGTTTTACTATTTTCCTTGATTACAAACAGATAAAGAGTTTAAAATATAGTCAAATATATTTTCAACACACCTACAAATAGGGTCTTCCTGTTTCACTAGTCAAGCCAAAGTAGCTATACCCAGTGAGCTTTAAGTGTTAATTACAGTTCTAGAAGTTCTCTAAACTGGTTGCAGTCACAATGCCATACAATATCCAGTACAATGTCATACTATACACCAGGCTTGATAAATCCCTCATTCATGTTCTAATCTCAATCCCTGCCTCACACCATTCACCACTGATTTCTCTTGGCTTCCAGGAAAACAGAAAATAGTAAATCTACAAAAAAAAAAGTTTGCAGTTCCATTTCAGGTGATGATGTTGAATGCACAATTAACATTCTGGGCCAAACAAAAGAAAATTAAAAAAACTTCTAATAGAAGATGACATAAGGACTAAATAATGTAATCATCTGATGTAGTTGACTTGGGTCTCTCCTCAGTGAAATTGTGTTTTTTTAGTTCAACAGTTTTTCCACCTCATTTTGTTATTTCTACTGTAGCTTTGTTGGTCTTTTGTGTTTTGCCTCCTGATTTAAGGCACTAATAATATGCTATCATGTAATACAGTAACGTTTGAGGTAGAATTTGGGGTACAGAGTGTTGGGAGAGGAAAGAGGGTGCTCTAGGCAGTTCTTTTGTTGGGTTGTTTTTGTTTGATTGCTTTTTTTTATGGCCAGCGTATGGAAGTTCCTGGGCTAGGGATTAAATCTGAGCTGAAGATACAGCAATACCAGATCCTTTAAACCTTTGTGCCCAGTGGGGATTGAACCTGCACCTTCAGTGACCTGAGTCACCACAGTGGATGCTCCTGGTTGGTTTTCGTTTTTTACTTTAAAACATTGAGTTTATTTAAAAATTAAGCACAGTAAAAGCTGCCACGCAAATTAAGTTATCGATGAAAGACACTATTCTTGATTCAAGTGTACATATGTAACTCCTCAAATTAAAGACCTTTAATGTTCCTTGAGGCCTTTTTCATTCTGAGGTTATATAAAATTAAGCAGGAAAACATAAATATTAAACGAAAATCAATTTTGCACAAATGATTGTGATCAAGCAGTTTAAATTATCCCTTGAAGTACATGTATTTCAGAAGAAAAAAGTCTGAGATGACAACACTGTATATCCTATAAAAAGATTCCCATTATTCTACAGGGTATGTCTTAGCGTCAGGATTTAGTGGGAATGGGGAGTGGGCTAAAGGGAATTGGAAGAAAGAGGGGAAGTTACACAAAAAAGGAGAGTTGAGGTGAGAGTAAGGAGAGCATTTAATGTCTGTTCAGTTTTCTGGAGAGAGTTTAGCAAAAATATCTAGTATCACCGAAGGCTATTCTTTTAGGGTGAGAGGTAAGGAGAGCCAGGGCTAGACGGTATGTTAAGGAGGTTATCTGGCAGCCAAGCTTAGTTCAGGGTGGAACTGAGGGTGAGAAACCAAACAGGGGGACCTCAGTTAGGAAGCTATCATAGACCAGGTGACAAATATTGAAACTTTTGACTCTATAGACTATTGTTGGAGGGCTTGAGGAAGACAGCACTGAAGAGCAGAAAATGAAGCAAACAATGTACACACAGAAAAGCTTTGCAATAACTTTTTAACAGCTTTAAAACAAAACTTCCTCAAATAGATTATTTACGACTAATAACCACTGGCACTGTTTTTTAAAATATGTATCTGGTATAGTATTTTTCCAAGCTATGGGTCAAACTTTAGACTTCTCCAGCTCTGTGGCAACCTTATACATTGGTGAAAGTATTTATAATTGGGGGCAATGTACAATTTTGCATTTATTGTGGACCAATTCCACACCAGAAATAGGTACAGTAAGGTGTTATGAAGAGCTGGAGAGATTTAACTGGGTCTGAACTTTTAGTTTGAAAGCTAAGACTTCTATTACTTCTGGTCCAATAGAAATATAACTTGAGCCACACATACAATTTAAAATTTCCAGAGAGTCCCCTCATGGCTCATCAGGTTAAGGATCCAGCGATTATGTCATTTCTGTGGCATGGGTTTGATCCCTGGCCGAGGAACTTCCGTATGCCCAGGGAATGCCAAAAAAAAAAAAAAAAAATTCCAGTAGCCACTTTATAAGAAGTAGAAATAAGTGGGTGAAAATAATTTAAGAATATATTTTATTTAACCCAATATTTCAAAAATATTATTATTAATCATATAATCAACATAAAATTATTGAGATATTTTATAGTCTTTTTATGGGCTTAGTCTTTGAAATAAGAATTTTGCACTTGCAGCCCTTCTTAGTTTGCACTGGCAACCTTTCAAGTGCTCAACAGCCACATTTAGTTGGGAGCTATGGCTAGAGCACTGGTCAGTGCAGGTCTTCTAGATCCTTAGCTCTTTCGGTGGGTCCTTTACAAAGTCAGCTGAAAGATAACATCAATACCACCTCAGGGCACAGCCATGGTTAGCTCATTCAGAAAGTAAAGCATAATTTATTTCATCACATTCTCAGAATGTGATTATCTAAATTCCCAAGTGTGGAATTCCTAGAATCCATTGACTTCCTACAGTCTTTTGAGATATGTAGAAGGTCTGACCTAGACTGAATCAAAGATTGGGGACTAAAGCAGTGACCAAGGGAACTTTGGAAATAACCCAACTCTTGGTTGGGTACAGATCTTAGTCTGTGCTCCAGTGAGCTAAAACAGCATGTATCTTTTGTTTGTTTATTTGTTTTTGTCTTTTGTCTTTCTAGGGCTGCACCTGAGGCATATGGAGGATCCCAGGCTAGGGGCTGAGTCAGAGCTGTAGCTGCCTGCCTACTCCACAACCACAGCAACGTGGGATCCAAGCCACGTTTGCGACCTATACCGGAGCTCACGGCAGCACAGGATCCTTAACCCACTGAGAAGGCCAAGGATCAAACCCGTGTTCTCTTGGATACTAGTTGAATTCGTTAACCACTGTGGCCTGATGGGAACTCCATGACATGTATCTTATTTTGGGTTCCTCCAAAGCATGCCCTGAGACAAGGATCTATGAGAAATGGGTTTATTACAAAGTATTTCCTGGAAACATTATAGGGGTATGAGCAGGACTGGAAGGGAAGAAGGCAGAATGGTGAAATACCAAGCAAACTCCTACAGATGGTAATGTTGGCTTAATCCCTTCCTGTATAGGATTTCTCAAAGCAACGTTTTCTTTCTCTTTTTTTAATTTTATTTTTTAAAAAGTTTTATTGAAGTATAGTTGATTTACAGTTTGATAATTTCTGCTGTACAGCAAAGTGATTCAGTTACACATATGCATGTCCATTCTTTTTCAAATTCTTTTCCCATACAGAGTACCACAGGATATTGGGCAGAGTTCCCTGTGCTATATAGCAGGTCTCCTTTGGCTAATCATTCCATATTCCAGAGTGTGAATACTCCAATCCCAAACCCCCAGTCCATCCCTCCTCCCACCTGTCCCCTTTGGTAACCTTAAGTTTGTTTTCAAAGTCTATGAGCCTGTTGTTGTTCTGCAGATAAGTTCATTTGAATCCTGTTTTTAGAGTCCATATTAACAACATCACTAATTAGAGAAATGCAAATCAAACTATGATGAGATATCACCTCATATCAGTCAGAATGGCCATCAACAAAAAGTCTATACACCATAAATGCTAGAGAGGGTGTGGAGAAAAGAGAACACTCCTACCCTGCTGGTGGGAATGTAAATTGGTACAACCATTATGGATAACAGTATGGAGGTACCTCAAAAAACTAAATATAGGAATTCCTGTTGTGGCTCAACAGTTAGCGAATCTGACTAGCATCCATGAGGATGCAGGTTTGATCCCTGGCCTTGCTTAGTAGGTTAAGCATCTGGCGTACCCATGAGCTTTGGTGCAGGCTGCAGATGCGACTCAGATCTGGTGTTGCTGTGGCTGTGGTGTAGGCCAGCTGCTACAACTCCAATTTGACCTCTGGCCTGGGAAGCTCCATATGCCGCGAGTGTGGCCCTAAAAAGACAAAAAAAGAAAAAACAACAAAAAAAGAACTAACATGTGATTCAGCAATATCCCACTCCTGGGCATCTATCCAGAGAAAACCATGAAAAATACATGCACCACCACAATGTTCATAGCAGCACTGTTTACAATAGCCAAGACGTGGAAAAGCAACCTAATGTCTGTTGACAGAGGAATGGATGAAGAAGATGCGGTACATATATACAATGGAATACTAGTAAGCCATTAAAAATAATGAAATAATGCCATTTTCAGCAACATGGATGGACCTAGAGATTATCATCCTTAAGTGAACAAAGTGGAGTTTTCTGATGAGCAGCAGGGGACCTGAAGTATGGTGATTTCTGTGTCTATTAGTCTTGGGTAAGGGCTACTGGAAGGGAATGGAAACCCCCAGCCACTTTCTGCTTCCTTGACAGCAGGCAGAGGGGGTTCCAGAATCCAGAGGGCACAGTCAACAAAGAGACGTGCTGCTGTCTGCTGGAAGCGAAAGCCCACTTGGATTTTGTGTGTGAAAATTGCGAAAGCATTGAAGGGGGTATGGGCAGAGTGCTGCCAGAGGCACCATCAACAGGATAACAAATGCCAGGACTTTTGGGTACCATAATTAGCTACACTGTGTAAATAGGGCATGTACAGGAGTTCCCATCATGGCTCAGTGGTAATGAACCCGACTAGCATCTATGAGGATGTGGGTTTGATCCTTGGTCTTGCTCAGTGGTTTAAGGATATGACATTGCTGTGAGCTGTAGTGTAGGTCTCAGACTCAGCTCAGATCTAGCATTGCTGTGGCTGTGGTGTAGGCTGGCAGCTGCAGCTCTGATTTGCCCCCTAGCCTGGGAAATTCCATATGTCATGGGTGGAGCCCTAAAAAGACCAAAACAAAAAAAAATAGGGCATGTGCCACAAAAGCATTGGAGAAATTGGCTCACATGTATTCTAGAGCAGGGCTTCTCAAACTTTCATGTCTCAACAAATCACTAGAGATCTTGTTGAAATGCAAACGCTAGATGCAAATGATAGATATGCAGCAGGTGCGGCTGTTAAAAACAAGAACAACAACAAAAAAACGAGTAATGTGTCTGAAAGCTAGTCATGGACCACCATGCAACTCAAAGTGCTGCCCCTGGCCCAGCAGCACCCTTAAACCTTAACATTCATAAAATATAGAAAGTTTCTTAAAACAAAAAAGATTCTGAGTCAGACAGTCTGGTGTAGAGCTTAAAGTTGTGCATTTCTATCAAGTTTTGAATCAATAAGTCCTCTTGCTCCTCATAGCATCATCCGGCATAGACCTCTCTTGGGATAAAGATTCTTTGTCCCTCCCCCGCCCCCATCCTCACCCCTTCTGCCCTGGCCTTGTTCAGTGGGTTAAGGATCTGGCGTTGCCATGAGCTGTGGTGTAGGTCTCAGACACGGCTCAGATCCTGAGTTGCTGTGGCTGTGGTGTAGGCCAGCAGCTGCAGTTCCAATTTGACCCCTAGCCTGGAAACCTCCATATGCTATGGGTGCAGCACTAAAAAGACAAAAAAAAAAAAATTTAACAGATATAACCATTTTTTGATATTTGCTTTAGTGCTTTTTACAGTATATATTAAGATACGGCAAAGCAGATATACTTTATGTTGTGCTTCTCCCTGATTTCATTCTTCTTTCTTTCCCAGGGGCAAGCTATATTTTTGAAAACTGGTTATCAATACCATGGATATTTTCCTGTGGTATTCTGAGGACAATGGTCTCGATCAGGGTTCAGCAAATGGAGGCCTGAAGATTCATTACAGCCTGCTAGCCAATTTTTTTTTTTTTTTTTTTTTTGCACTACATAAATTCCTGGCCAAGGATGGAATCTGCACCGCAGCAGAGACCCAAGACATTGCAGCAATAACACCGCATCCTTAACCTGCTGCACTACCAGGGAATTCCTGCCACTTATTTTTGTAAATAAAATTTTACTAGAACACAGCCATGCTCATTTATTTATATATGATATATATGCCTGATTTCATGCTACCAACTGCAGAATTGAGTAGTTGCAAAAGAGAGTCCTAAAGGGCAAAATATTTATGAGTCAATGGTATTTGTGCTCATTGTCTTTCAAAGGGGAGGATTTTTTATTGAACTCTTTACAGAATGTTTCCCAGTTCCTGGTATGGATTCCTCTATGTTTATTTAAACTATTACATAAATCATATCATACTGTATGTATCCTTTGGCCAATGGCTTTTTGCAACCAACATTATGTCTTTAAAATGCATCCTGGCTTCTCATGCACATTCAAGTCATTAATTTTAACTACAAAACTATTCCACTATAGGAATGGATAATTTATTAATACATTCTTTTGTTGATGGACATGTACCTTTTTATTTCCTTCAACAGTGTTTATTTGCACAAACCTACTTCTCATTGCCTCAAGCCACATCCAGGAGATTCTCTAGGGTGAATACCATGATGTGCTCTTAGGATCCATGCATTTTCTTCAGGACCAGGCACTCCTGCTTGTTCACCAAAGTGGTAAGGACATTCTGCCTTCCTTTGGGAAGCTCTCTCTTCTACAGAGCTTATATTCTTCTACATTTTCAAAAACATTTGCTATCATCTGTCCTTCAGAAAAGTTTTGCAAATCTGATGGGTGGTGCATGGGATCTTGGAGTGGTCTTAACTGGCATCCCTGGTTTGCTAGCCTAATTGAGCCTTTTTTTTTCCCTCCCATATCTGCACCTGTGACACAGGGAAGTTTCTGGGCCAGGGGTTGAATCAGAGCTGCAGCTGCCAGCCTAGACCACAGCCATGGCAACACTGGATCCGTATCTGCAACCTATGCCGCAGCTTGTGGCAACACCAGATCCATAACACACTGAATGAAGGCAGGGATCGAACCTGCATCCTCACAGAGATAATGTTGGGTCCTTAACCTGCTGGGCCACAATGGGAATGCCAAGCCTTTTTTATATATGTCAGGGCTGTTCCACTTTTTCTTTGCTGCAAATCTCCTGTTCACATTCTAACCCATTTTTCTTTTGGGTACTTGTGCTCATTGTCTTTCAAAGGGGAGGATTTTTGTTTGTTTGAGATTTGAGTGGTGGTCAGTTGCAGTCCTACTGACAGAAACAGTTGCCCATAGTGACTGTCTTGTAAATGTCACCTGTGATTGTGGCATGGCAGGAACCCAGTCTGTGACCTGACACCAAGCAGCTGGAGTTATGGAGAAAAGGCACACAATGTGAACTCTGTCCCCCCAAACATGTATTTGTTCAGTGAGTTCTTTGGGGAAATGAAAATATTCTAAAAGAAATACTGCATCTCTCATACTCTCCCTCTCTTTAAACACATACACACACACAAACATATATTTATAAATCTATAATCATATCAACAATTATTATTCAATGGTTACCCCAGTGAAGTAAATAATGACAAATAATAATAAGCTAAAAGCTAGTATTTCCAAAGTACTTCCTGATTTGGAAGCCTCAGTCTATTGTATTTAATTAATTATTATGAGGTTCCTAGAATAAATAATTTAAAACAAATTTTTAATATTTGTGAGACATATGAAGGTCCTAACAATTTTAAAAGCTATTTATTTTCCATTTACGGGCAAAGCCCTATTGCTGTCATCGATAATGGCGCTGTTCCCATTACCTCTGTTCATAAGCAGGTAGCAGTTTGGGATTTGAGTAAGAAGGAACATTGCATGGCTCATTTGGAGTTGCATCGCCTGGCTGAGCACGTCTCTCCCACCTGCTGGCATGCATCAGAATTCATCTTGCCATGAATTTGTCTTAATGGCACAGTAAAGAATATTTTCATGGTGAAAGATGGTATGTGAGCTGCAAAGCCTTTTATTAAAAACAGAAAGGGCTGTCTAAGGAGTCACTGCATTTATAGGTCTACTTAGAACTTTGAGAATTTTGGAAAAATATCTGTCACTGTTCCTCTGTTTCTGGATGTTCATCTCATACTTAAAGAGAAATGGTTTTCAAATGTAATTACCAACACAAAATGAAAACCTGCAAGCATATTACAACCCAATCTTATCAGCACTGGGACGCTGGAAAATTGTATTACTCAAATGATGTAATATCAAGGAAAGGTGCAGAGTTATTTTCAAGCCACATGATTCAAATATCTTCAGGATACAGCTGACAAAAGCACAACTCAAACTAGCCTAGGAAATAGGAGAATTTCCCTAGGACACTGGGTATTTCCTGTAAGTGAAAGAAAAAATTGACCAAATGCAGCAAAAGAATGTATGTATAATATAAGGTCATCAGGATCCAGGAATCTGAATGGCAGGAAGATTTTCTTCATTGCTTTTTCATTGCTACCTTCCTGAAAGAATTATTTTGTTCCTGAGTGACCAGCTTCTTCCTCATGGCCACCGAGTGCACAAAGTATTGTCACATATGGCATCTTCCGTGACCAGAGAGAGAGAGTCTGAATGATTTCCTCAATTTCAGTATGAAAAATCCTGGGAAGGGTCTCTAACTGGTTTACTTCTAAAAAAATCCATCCGGATAAGAACCTAGCAGTATCCATTAGAAGCAAATCTTTGGAACTGGGAGAGAGGCAGTGAACAGAGGAATGGAAGAATACAGAAAATGTTACATAAATCCATTCATAGGACTACTGTGGAAAAGCAGATGGAAGAAAAGGATGTGTGTCATTTCATTCCACAGCTTGTGTGGGATCTCACAGTTCTGCGTCCATTCTTTTTATATACTGGGGAATAAATCTGAACTTGTTGACTTGAGTTGATGGCATGAATGAATGAATAAATTAGAGAGAATTATAGCCATGCTTTATAATTTTGAAAATTTTTTTCTTTTTAGGGCCGCATCTATGGCGTACGGAAGTTCTCAGGCTAGCGGTCAAATTGGAGCTGTAGCTACTGGCCTACACCACAGCCACAGCAACCTGGGATCCAAGCCACATCTGCGACCTACATCACAGTTCACAGCAATGCCGGATCCTTGACCCACTGAGCGAGGCCAGGGATTGAACCTGCGTCCTCATCAAGGATGTTAGATTCATTTCTGCTGAGCCACGACGGGAACTCCTGAAGTTATTCTATTTGAATAGATCAAACGAAAAAAGCTTTTAAAAGAAAAAAAAAACAGCTGATTTCCTTAGTAAGATGTACATTAAGCTGCAAAAAGGGAGCAATCACAATTTCTCAGGAGTTAAGTGGTATTGCTTGTTGGATGGAATTTGTTTGACAAAATTAGAACTGCATTCCTTGAAACTGATTACTAAGTACACACAGGTACTTGCTCATTAACTTATAACTTAATATATGGAATTCTGCTAAAATATAATTTTCTCATTTGGAAACCAATTTGTTGTAAATAACCTTAATTATTAGCCTCCATATATATTTTAACACTTTTTGCAAGCTAGATTCTTCTCCTTTAAATGAAGGGGTATTTGGCCTTCGGTAAGTAGCTCTCCCCTGTTGGTCCTTCACTATGGGGACTATTTCTTGCCCTTAATTCTGATTGCCTCACCTTTGGTCAATCCTCACCGCCGGCAGAGGCTATGGAAGGGTGAACCTTGAACATAATGTGTGCTTGTCTTCCAATTTAAAATTACAATACTGGTATCATTTTAATTAATGCTTCATCTTGACTCATATTCTTGTTTCAGAATATATAGTTAAAAATACATTTCAATGGATTTTAGAACCCTGCTCTGCCACTCTCTAGGTGCGGGATCCCTGCTAAGTGCTACCTAATTTCTATTTTCTCCTCTCAATGAACCTGACATTATTTGTGCCAGCAAATACAATAACTGAAACATCTGTATTTGCCAACTTCTCCAGCAGCTAGGGTGGCGAAGTGACACGTGGCAAATCATGTTAGCTGAAATCAGCCGGGGCTTCTGGGAAAGCGTGGTTGCCTGATGTAGGGGCTCCTGTCTTTTTGCTGTTGGGAACACAAATGCAATGGCTAGAGTGGCAGAGGCATCTCTGAACAATGTGGAAAAGGCCATGAAAATCAGAGGGTCTAGGGTTTCTTATCCTTGAGCCAGTGAATCAGTGCCTGAAACCACCTGACTTTAGGCTTCCTGCTGTATGGTGGGGGATGGGGTGGGGGGAGAAAAACCAATCAAAAAGCAAATAAATAAGAAATCTTTTCTTTTTCTAAGCTATCTTTTAGTTTGTTTTTTCTATTACTCAAGGCCAAATGTAACCCCTGCCTGATAGGTTCATCTTAGATAAGTTGTTGTTTTAACCTAATATTCATTTGCCTTATAAAATGGAAGTAATAATAGGACTTTTATAATTTTCCTATTATAGTAACATCAAGACTGTGTGAGAATTAAGACAGTTCATGTTAAATGCTTACACCAGTGACAGCCACAACAAATGATTACTAAATACTAGAAATATAAAATTTAATTATTTATCAAAGAAACACATACAGAAATAGCTGAAAAAAATTGTCCAGAGGGGTTATATCAAAAGTCAAAGATTATGTATGATACTTTTAAACTAGTTCTGCTTCTGGACAAGTATTTTCAGCATTCTTTTTCTTAAAGTTCTTGGGGTAAATTCCATATTTTTTTTTCAAGACATGCAGAAGTTTCCAGGCCAGGGATCAAACCCACAGCACAGCAGCAACCCGAGCCACTTGGTGACAACGCTGGATCCCTAACCCATAGAGCCACGTGGGAACTTCCCATATTTCTAAACAATATATTTCTACTACTTTTTCTTGATTGACTGATTTTAGAATTTAACTATTGATATCCAGCTCTGGTTGATGAGGCTTTAAATCTGTTATCCAATCTCCCATCTGCCTTTCTCCTTACTCCTGATAAAATTGTTTTTACTAGTGTTCTTTTCTCTCCATCCGCTCCACAACCTCAAGCAACATACTTAGACCATGTCTTAATCCATCCATTAAATACATTATCACTTGACTTCTCTGTGAAAGACATTTACCCACCAATTGTTTTACCTCCATTTCTTGTTATCTTAAATTTACTTTTTAAATTGTCAAAGTTGAAATGTTTTTATCTTGTCCAGTATCCATAACGGGCTTCAATTTTTTACATATAAATTAATTTGAAAATTTATAAGCCAATAAAATACAAATTTACATGACTATAAAAATGCAAATACAGTATTCTGCAGGACCATATATTAGACTTTGATTATCATACTTGCTATAGCTCCAACACCATGAACCACATGGCTTTCAAAAAGAACAGTCCTAATACCAAGACACTGTGGATAATTTTTGGCTGCTCCTCCAGTTGTGGAAAATCCTGTATACTTTCAGCATGGCTTATATTTGGATAATGAATTTCTTATATATTTATACCCTTTTCAATTTTAATTTCTATTGGGGAGAAGAAATTTAAGCCATTTTCATTTATCTGATTATCTTCTGGCTCCCTATTCATATTGCCTGAACCTATTCCATTCCAAAATTTTCTATTTCAATCTCAAGATCAGTACCTTCCTTTAGCTCTCATACAGTTTCTTGTATTATGTCTTTCATATTTTCTTCTCTCTTATTTTGTCTTTTCATTGGCTACTGTCTTCTCTAGATTGATTGTGCTTCTACCTCTTTTTTCTCTTCTTGCTTTCTTTTTATCTTTCACTTTTGACTATTTTCTGCCTTTATTATTGTTATTGTTGTTGCTTGGTTTCACATTCTGGGAGATTTTCTTCATCTTCTCTTATGACAGTTCAGTAGAGTTTTGATTATTGTTTCATTACCTTATTTTTGATTTCTATAAAAACTTTCTTATTTTTGTTACCCATTTTTTTTAAAAATGATTACAAGATAGGTTTTATTTATTTTTTGTCTTTTTGGGGCCACACCTGAGGCACTGTTACCCATTTTTCATAGCACCTTGTTCTTTCCTTAAGGATAAAATGTATTGAAAATTCACTCTGAAGATACTTTCTAGTTAAAAATTGTTGCTTTAATTATCCCTGTGTTTCTATCATTACTTCTCTTTTTGATCATCTTGGCTCCTTTACCATTCAGTATCATACCGTTTCTGAATAGCTTGTGTATATTTTACTGTTAGTTCATGTCTTAGATGAGGCAATAGAAGGGCTGGCTGGGAGCTCTGAGTGTGGGAGTAGAGCTTGCAGACTTCTTTTCCAGTGAGCGTGTGGGTACCAGCCTGTGTTATCCATAAATGACAGAATGAGAAGAGCTTTACTCTGGATCCTGAACTCCAATACTAGCTGCCATAATATTTTTCAGATAGTTTTTTCAGTTCCGTAGAAGACAAACACTCAGTTTTCTGACCTGGGAAGTAATTGGTTATTAGTTATTCTACATGAGGATCAGGAAAAGGGACTTTTTCAGCCTTAATTCTTACTCCATGTTTTACTGGGCTGGTAGTATCTCCCAAATCTCAGCATCCCTTCTGAGAAGATCAGGGACTTCCTTGGGTGCAAACCCCTATGTAACCTCGACTCTGGTCTCCTCCACTCAGCTTAATAGGCATTGCCCTCTCCCTATTTCCTCTCTTGCAAATTTATTGAAACATGTCATGTCCTAATGACCTATCTCATTCTCTGGCACTGGGTATTCATGTTCCTTTACCATCATTTTCACAGGATCTCAAGAGAGGTAAGAAGCCACACTCATGCTCCTTTTTCTGTTTTGGGGTAACACTACTTTTAAATTTATGTCCAAAACCAAATTTCTGATTTTCCCTTCCTAACTGGTTCTCTCTCAATAAATAAAATTCTCCAAAGCCCTGAGATGATCCCTAGCTCTCTCCTTCTCTCACTTCATGTATTTGATCCATGCAGTAAATCTTTTGGCTTCGCACTGAAAATACACCTAGAAACTAACCATGTCTTACCCCCTCTATCCCAAGCACTCTGGTTTCTGTTTCTACACCCCTACTATGGCTTCTCAACAAAGCAGCCAGAACAATTCTGTCAAAATATGTCACACCAAATCCATCCTTTGCTCAAAATGATGTAATAGTTACCTGTGTTGCTGAGAGTAAAACTAAGTTTTCACAGCAGCCACCCACCATTATTCGGGTCACCTATCACCTCCCCCAGTCTCACTCTCTCCTCTCCCTGCTCTCCTTCATGTTTATCGTTCCTTTCCAACAATATCCTAGGTCACATCTGTTGCAGCGTCACTTTCCTCTATAATAGCCATTTGAATCACTCCATCACTTTTGACGTTTTCCTCAAATGTCATCATACCAGTGTGATCTTACCTGGCCAACTTATCTAAAATTGGAATATGCACCCCCCAACACTTCCTACCTCCCTTTCTTGCTTTATTTCCCAAGCATTTATCCCCATCTTACTTGTTTTGTTTATCCTCACACTACCCTGACAATTATGTAAGCTTCAAGAAGACAGTCATTTGTGTCTGTTTATCCTCAGTACTCAAAAGTGTGCCTGGGACACAGCAGACAAGTAAATATGTGTTGAATGAATAAATGAAGGGTCAGTATTATATTGCCAGTAGGTAAGTTATTAACCAAGTATTTTCAATTCTTTTTTGAATTCCAAGGAGAAGTTTATTCATTGGGAGGTTTTGACATACGGGATACATAAACACAACAACTGATGAAACAGATCAATCTGCCACTTTCAAAGAATGTCAGGTTATCTTTCCATAGTGGTTAAACAAGGAAGCCAGATTTTCTTAGAATTCCTCTTTCTTTCCAAAACTTAAAAAAAAAATCACCATAATTTATCTTTTTGCCTGCTTTAAGGCAAAGTCCACAGATAATACAATTGGAGATTTCTCAGCTGCCAAGCTCAGTAGCCAGGGAGGCAGGGGAACAAGGAGGAAGCAGCTTATTTCTGTGTAATAGGGTGGTTGGAAGGAAAAGGGGAGATGCTGCTGCTTAAAACAGTTTTCTGTTTTCTTTTTTCTTGGGGAAAAGTGGACTTGCATTAACAGTAGCCCACAGTCTGAAACCACAGTCATTTCTGTGTCTTGGCATATGTATTTCCCCTGAAATTAGGCATTAATTTCTTTTTGTGGCATCCTTGAACACTGCCTGACTCAGAAAAAGCTCTTGTTTAAGGAATCAGACAAGACACCACAGGAGGGTGGGTGAGGATGATTTCCTCCACAATCAACAGAACAGCAATTGCTAGTTCTTATCTGGGTGTAAGGAGATTAACATCCAAATTGCCTTTTTCAGAGTTCCCATTGTGGCGCAGGGGTTAACAAGACTAGGAACCATGAGGTTGAGGGCTGGATACCTGACCTTGCTCAACTATCTGGCATTGCTGTGGCTGTGGTGTAGGCCAGCGGCTACAGCTCTGATTAGTCCCCTAGTCTGGAAACCTCCACATGCCACGGGTGCGGACCTAAAATGACAAAAGGGAAAAAAAAACCCAAAAAACAGATTGCCTTTTTTCCACCTCTTTAAAATGACTATCTTTGAGCTTTTAAACTTTTATATGGATGTTCCATTTTCACAATTTAAAAATTTAAAATGTGCATCCTTCCTCTGCCCTATACTCATCTAAAACTCAAGAGCAAAACATGCGGTGAATCTCATTTTCCAACAAAAGACATCCACAGCTGTAAAATTCCTACTGACAGTGCAATGTATTGACCTGGTAAGAACTTGGCCCTTATTTATGCCTGGGTTGGGGAATATCCCAAGATGACATAGGCATTTTTTGTTAATATAAGAAGGTCAGGAATAGCAGTGAATGAGGATCTCACAAAATGTAATAACCAAGAGGGCTGACTTTTCACATTTATAAACAGCAATACATATTCAATACGGCAATATTTTGGCATATATATATATATATATATATATATATATATATATTGCCCCCAAGGAGATCAGCACAGTTTTCCATTATGTCCCAAAATGCATTGCTGTAAAGAATATATGGTACCTCGTTCTCTTTCTCAATAATTTTTGTTTAAAGTCAAACTTATAGTCAATGCTCACTCACCAAAAACTGTTGCTAAATTAAAAAAGAAAATGAGATAAACTTGACATTGTGTACAGAATATCTGTTAATGTTTGAAAATTCTTATCTCTACATATATGCTCTAGAATAAAAAGAAATATAAGAACCTCAATTCTCTCGAGGCAGGTTTTAAATATCTATATCATTAATTTAGAGCAATGGCTAAGAAAAGTTTCAAAGTTTTTGATGACTCAAGTTCTATGTCAGCAATGGCCAGAGGTGGCTGTGGTAGGACCCGTCACTAGTCCCTTCTCTTTCCTATTCATTTTGTAGACTATAATTTCTTTTTTCTTAAAAAAGTCCCATCTCTGTGGCATCTTATCTTATTCCCTCCTCTGAAAGATAACTATTTGGCCAATTGAAGCTATTTTTCCCTTTCTCCAGAGAGCCTACAGTGACAGTGACTCTCAGTGGGAACAAGATTGGGTTTGGGATCAATTAAGCGAATAGAGGCTACTGTAGTTAGTGCCACGTCTGTTATCCTACTGAGAATCCTGGCAAACCGTGGAGAGGGGTCTGGGTTGGGAAGAAGGAATCTGGAGCAACCAGCTCAGGCCTCCATTTATTCAACTCAAAAATAAGGAGATTAGAGTACATAATATTCAAATTCTCCATGGCACTACAATGTTTCATGATCTGTTAATTGGTTTGAGAGACTCGTTAGCTTCTCTCTCCCTTCCTTGCTCCTTCCCTTCCCCCTTTCTCTTCCTCCTTCCTTTCTTTATCCCTTTTCCCCTTCAAACTTACATTTATTGATTGAATAACTATTGCCAGCTCAGCACTAAGATAGATCTTGGGAACACAAATGAATAAGTTATATTTTCTGATTTTAAGCAGCTCACGAATCCAGGGCTGGGTGCCAGACCCACTGACAGAGAATTATAGTGTGATAAATGCAATAAAAATATGCACATGGTCATCAAAGGACAGGAAGAAATGATTATGATTCAAGGAAATCATGGGACACAAGGGAGATGCATGAGATGCATGTATCCGAGTCCCAAAGGAGGCTTAAAAGTTCTCCTGGTGGACAAAATGGAGAGGGGCCATCTAGGAGAGCATATGATTCTAAAGGCACTAAAATCACATTTATACGGGCATGAAGTACCACAGGTGGTTAGGAACTACTGAAGCAGAAGGTGCGAGGGTCCAAATGATGATTCATCAGCACCTGATGGCAGAGGCTGTATTTGTTTTGGTCAGTGATGAATCCCTAGCGCGTGGTACATGCTAAACCCTCAGTGAATATTTGCTCATTAAATGGATGCCTAAATGAAATGGGCAGGAAATTCATTTCGTGGGTAATATGCAATGAAAAGGATTTTAAGTATGATCAGGTTTTAGGATCATTCCTAGTAGTTAGACACGTAAAGTTGGAGAGCAAAGAGAGAATGCCAGGAAAGCAGGTAGAAGGTGGTTGCAGAGGAGACCAGTCAAGAACTTGAACAAGACGGAAGGGGGAACAGGATGAGGAAAGAGGTATGAGAACTATTTAGAAAATTCAAAGAGCTTACCAGTTATTTGGATGGTGGGCAGGCAACTGGCATGGATGAAGTTAAGGCAAACTTCCCAGAAATCCCAGATCACGCTCCCCAAATGAATGAACTAGATTCTCTATGGCATTCATAGCTGCAGAGGTGACAAAGGTTACTCCCAAATTCGAAAATAGCTACTCAATGCTGATGCTCAGTTTACAGAACATATTTTGGGAGAGCCCATTTATTTTGAGACAGTTTCTTCAATCTCTAATACTTTAACAGACAGAGATTCTCTCTATTAAACTTTTTCTTCTTCTTTTTTTTTGGATGAGTGAGTTAATGTTTAGAAAATGAACTGGCTTGACTATTTTAGGAAATTGGCATTGGCAATCCCCATCACAGCTGGTTATAGCAAGATCTATGACCAGCAACTACATATCTCACACAAAAGCATATGCTTATAGCATCACTCTTTGAAACAGCCCTAAACTGGAAACTGCCTGAATGTCCAGCAACTGTAGAATAGATAAATAAATTCTGGCATGCTACTTAGCAAAGAGAATGAACAAGGTACAACCACACGCAAAATATAGAAGAACTTCATGAATATAAATGTTGAGTAATAGAAGTCAGACCAAAAAGAACACATATTCTATTTCATTTACATAAATTTAAAAGGAGGTACAACTGATCTATAGGGTTGGATGTCAAAATATGGTGTGTTAGTAGGGTAGCCCTCTAGGGTGTTTGTTGGTAATGCTTTATTTCTTGGTCTGGGTGCTGCTTAACATGCATGTGTTCTGTTTTCAAAAATCCATCAAGTTATAGTCATGACCTGTGCACTTTTCTGTGTATATTATATGTCAATCAAAACTTACAGAAAATCAGGCTGAGTTCCTACTAGTAGCATGGCCCAATAGGAAAAATGAACTTGTCTTGTTTTTCCCATTTACAAACGTTCAAGGGAATTTAGCGTGTAAAGAATTAAGGATTGAAAGCAATGGCATCTGTCAGTTCTTGTGCAAGAAGTGGACACAAGATTTTTCCTTTCTTGACTCTGCCATTAGGCATCTCAGTCTTAATTCCCCAGATCCTTGCCCTCTCATTCCACTGCATTTAATACACTGGAACAACACCTGGGATGAAATCTGCCCAGCCGGATGGTGGTTCAAAATGTGTCCACCCAGCGGGGGGCTATCAGAGTAACCAATTAGAACTGAATAGCAGAGTACTTAAATCCTGTCTCTCAGGGGGTGACAGGCCACCTTGCTACCGAGGCTAATATACCGCACTGAACCAGGATCTAGGATAGGGAAAGGGCTGGCAGGTGAGGTGGTGAGCCTCCAGCCACGGAAAGAGATCAGAAGTCAGAGAGAAGAGAAGCTGAAAATCATTTTTGATTTCTAAATCTAAGCAGGGAAGAGCTCTACCTCTGCCGTCTTTGCCTACAGAGATTCCTCTTTACTAATCACGAGACTGATTTAATTTCCTATCGAAATTCTCTTGATGAAGAGCGGTCTTTCGAGAGTTACACACTGGATCCCTGAGACCTGAAGGTCAACACCAGCCTATGGCCATCCTGTGAACCCTGCCCCCCACTCAGAGAAATCTATTTTCCAACCTTCTCAATGGTGTTTAGGCTGCATGACTGCAGGAAGCAGTAGGCGAAGTTAGAAGCCTCTTTCTGTATAGCCTCTCACCTCAAAGAAAAACAGAATATTAGAAATAGGGACTAGAATTGGACAGGAAAAAAGAGAATTATTTTTATCTTCAGGCTCCTCGACTGTTGGAAAAATTTGCACTGATCATACAAATTGGTTAGCTTGTTCAAATGACACTCTTTTGGGGGTGGACATAAAGGATCTGTTTTTTGCAGTCCACGTTAACCTTACCAGTCAGATCTTTAAAGAAATTCACCAGCTGGTGTGGAAAAAGTCTTGAGGATTTAGTAGTTTTACTCTCAGCTACTGACTTTTGCCTTTGGCATTGAGAAAATGAGGCAATCAGAAAACTTCTCCAATTCCCTCCAAAACGAGTACCACTTACCAGCAATTCTTTTGATGGACCCGCTTTTCCTCCACTTACAGATTATGCTCTCTATTCTTTCTTTAAGTAAATGTAGGTAGCTCTAAAATATTTCTACAGTTTTTTTATCTGATCCTTCTTCTTCCATTCTTGCCTCTCCCCTGCAGTCTATTACTGACTAAAGAGTTTAGTCAGATCATGCTTTTTTCATCTGCTCAACACCCAATGGCTTCCATCTCCCTTGAAATCAAAACCAAAGTCTTGCCAAAGCCTACACCAGAATACAAGAAATTGACTTCTGTTGCCTGTGCTAGTTTCCTTTGCTGATACCTCCAACAGTGCCAGGGGCCATGGAGCTGTGAGTGGAGGACTATTGCAAATTAAGGGTGGGAGAGTAAAGGGCTGGAGGAAGATATTTGCCTCCTCCCTGCAGCTCTGAGGAAGGGTCAGGGCATCCTCCAGAGATGGGGACTGATGTCCAAAAGTCCTAAGGGTAGCAAACTGGATGTGTTCATTGGTGCCAGGGCAGTAGGAAATGCAGGGAGAAGAGTGTGACTCAGAGGGCAAAGGTGAAACAAACCTCCTATTTTCCCTTCCTAGATGTCCCTCTAAGGAGCAGGGAAAGCTAATCTTTAGGACCCAGAGAATTGACAAAGCTTGATACATAGCAAAAGGTGTGACTGCTGTTTAATTGTAAATAATACCACTGAAAATATATTTCTTTTTTTTTGGCTGTGCCAATGTCATGTGGAAGTTCCCTGACAAGGGATCAAACTTGTGCCACACCAGTGACCCAAGTCACAGCAGTGACAATGCTGGGCCCCCAACCTGTTGTACCAATTTTTTTAGTCCAACCACAGAGAGAAGAATTGAAAGACATAATTTTCTTCCCAATCCATCTTTTAAAGGAATCACTTGCCTTAAAGAATAAATAAAAAATTCAGGAGTTTCCATCGTGGTGCACTGGAAATGAATCTGACCAGGACCCATGAGGTTGTGGGTTCGATCCCTGACCTTGCTCAGTGGGTTAATGATCTGGCGTTGCCGTGAGCTGTGGTGTAGGTCGCAGACGTGGTTCAGATCTGGTGTGGCTGTGGCACAGGCCAGCAGGTGTAGCTCAGATTCGATCCCCAGTCTAGGAACCTCCATATGCCGCAGCTGTGGCCCTAAAAAGCAAGAAAAAAAATTCAATCTTGGGAGTTCCTGTTGTGGCTCATCCGAAATGAGTCTGACTAGTATCCATGAAGATGCAGGTTTGATCACTGGCCTCACTCAGTGGGGTTAAGGATCTGGCGTTTCCATAAGCTGTGGTATAGGTCATAGACATGGCTCGGATATGGAGTTGCTGTGGCTGTGGCCAGCAGCTACAGCTCTGATTCGACCCCTAGCCTGGGAACTTCCATATGCTGTGTATGGGGGGCTATAAAAAGCAAAAAAAAAAAAAAAAATCAATTGCAAGTGATTTATGCAAAAATGAGAGCATGCAAATCTGGATTAATATATTTAGGAAACTCTAAGTTCCGGTTCTAATAAAAAAACTTTTTAAATTGACTCAAGAGATTTCTTAGATATCTATGATATTGCTGCAGTTGAGTAACTTCCTTCAGACGTTTGCCTTCTCTGAGTATTCCATCAAGAAAGAATCCCCTTCACCACCTCACACCCTCTTCCCCAGCTCTGTCCTTCCGCAAGGATCTCCAACTGACCCACAATACTCTGACTTCACAGTCGTGATTTATTTGTTTATTTCTTCCAGAATGTTCCGTCCCTGACACAGAGATGGCACCTGAAAAATGTGTGTTGAATGAATGAGTGAGCCAGAGTTCTTTGTAAACAACATCTTCTGTAGACATTTGACTTTCAAAGACGCTCAGGTTCCTGTTAGGAGTTCCACATAATGAGAGAAACTGTCTCCTTAGGGGCTGGCACTACACAAAGTACTGTGTATGTTAGCTCTGGTGACTAAACAAAAGGTGTGATGTTATGAGACAATACTGACAATTAGAAGGGTGGAAATTAAGTTTTCAGAGTACAGGATGTTTGCAAATCTCCACTTTTTGGCTGAGCAATTCCAGTGGGGGGAAACAAACCCTACAGAATATCACAGTCAGGGAAGGTGAAACATAACCCGTAGCTTCATTAATTATACCAGGCAAGTAGCTGCTAGAAAAATGCCTATAGATGCAGTTCTAATGGGGACTACAACAGGACTCAGTAAGCAAAATCCCTGAAGAAAATTAGTGAGCAGAAGCCCACAGAGAGGAGGAAATTAAAATGTTTAAAATACAACTGCACAAAGGTTTAATGCAATATAAGATATGCAGATGGGTTTGTAATATAAAATTGATATTCACTTATGGTAAAAGTCTTCCTAAAAGCCTTCACTGTCATTTAGTGAGGGTTTTTAATTGAGAGTTAATAAATATCATGAAATCAGTCATTTTAAAACTGAATATGACTGCATTTGGGGAAGGATATTTTAAAGATATTTTAGACACATTTAGTATTTGCTTATATATTTTCATACATTCATCCAAACATCCATACCTATACTGAGAAGTGAAGTATATACACTCAACAGATTACCAGCAGATACCAACCAGCACAGGAATGACTGCAAGGCAAGTACAGTGAGGTCATACAGATGATGTTGCCTTAAAGTCTCTTTAAGCGTAAATTATACTACAGAAGTAAATGGGTGACTTGGTTCTTAAAGAGTGAAAATAGATTGGGTTTGTAACACAGTCTTGAAGAGTAGTTTCTGAAGACCTCAGAGTATTAAAACTGGTTTGCATTTCATTCGTTCTATTGTAAGAACTGAAGTTGATGTTATGCAGGTTTAGGAAATACGCCTCTACTATAATTACTAATGAATTAGAGGTCAGATCAGACCACCTGGTGTAGGTCAGAAAACTGTCAGCGCACCAAGAGTTAGAAAATGATAGACCATAAGGCTCAGACAATGAACATGGACCTGATATGACCCCAGAGTTGTGATCCATAATGTGAGAAGCAGGAGAAGGGCACAGATACGATATGTACACTTCAAAGTTTTCTTAGATTCATATTAACTCTTGAAAGAAATTATGTGAGGGATAAGGATCACCATCAGTATCTTATAAACTATAAATATGGAAAAAGAAAGCTTTTCTTTCAATATATTCATTTCAGTGCTCTTTTAATGGCAACTGAATCTTTTTAGACAAAGCATCAGACTTGAATCCAAGTTCCCCAGAAGTTCATAGCTTTTGTTTGATATATCTTGTCTCTATTCTAGTTATTTCGGTAAGGGCCACTATCTTTGTAGATTAGCAACTCCTTAATGGAGAAACCAGATCTATTTCCTCTTTCTAGTCCATGCTGAATAAATATCATTTACTATTGTCTACAATTTTATTTAAAATTTTCTCATGCTAATTGAGTAGCTACTATGTGCATGCTCCTGGCTAGGTGTTGTGCATAGTAAAAGAACTGGAACAGGGATGGAAGGAAGATGGGTTGGAAGCAGCACAATGTAAGGCTAAGAGTGAATGAGTTGGGATAAGATGCCTAGGTGAAATGGAATGTTATTTTATCTATATTTCCTTTTTTGAAGAAATTATATCAAATGCCCGATTTCTAATGAAGAATATCCATAACTGAAAGTAGATGCCATTACTTGGAAGTGTTGGAATCACACTTCTACTTCTCAGTGGGATTAATTTTAGATGGACTTTTAGCACATGTTCAATATGACAGAACCTCCAAGTCTTTCACAGTCATCAGTACAATGTCATAGGAACTCAGACTGAGGTGACAAGCTTCAGAAATTTCAGTTCACCATACCTTGGCCACATCTTCTTGGAAAGCAACGAGGTTCAAATGGGAGATGTTAACTAGGTCAGGCCCATACACCACCGTTATCATGCGATGTTCCAGGCGCCCGATGTTCCCCACATCCAGAAGTTCACGTAATTTGGGGTCCTGGATAGAAATAAATGTTGAAAAGGTTAGTCTTAAGTAGAAATTCTGAAAGGGTAGCATGATTTCCAAAAAAAAATTAGAGGAGTTCCCGTAGTGGCTCAGTGAAAACGAATCTGACTAGCATCCATGAGGATGCAGGTTCAATCCCCGGCCTGGCTCAGTGGGTTAAGGATCCAGCATTGCTGTGAACTATGGTATAGGTCGCAGATGCAGCTCAGATCCCTGCATTGCTGTGGCTGTGCCATTGGCCGGCAGCTACAGCTCCGATTTGACCCCTAGCCTTGGAACCTCCATATGCCATGGGTGCCACCAAAAAGACCAAAAAAAAAAAAAAAATAGAGCTAGAATATCTTTTAAAAAATTAGAGGTAGAATAAACCAGTTTTTATTTTTTTTTCAATTAAAAAAATTGTATTGAAGTATAGTTGATTTACAATGTTGTGTTAGTTTCAGGAATACAGCAAAGTGATTCAGTTACACACACACACACACACACACATACACACACACACTACATTTTCTTCTCCTTATGGATTATTATAAGATATTGAGTATAGCTCCCTGTGCTATACACTAGGTCCTTGTTGATGATCTATTTTAAAGATAGTAGTGTGTATATGTTAATCTCAAACTCCTAATTTATCCCCCCACATTTCCCCTTTGTTAACCATACATTTGTTTACTACATCTGTGGGTTTATTTTTATTTTGTAAATAAGTTCATTTGTATCATCACTTTAGATTCCACATATAAGCAATATCATATGTTATTTTTCTTTCTCTGTCTGTCTTAACTTCACTTAGTATGAAAATCTCCAGGTAAAGTTGCCTTTTATTTTTACTAAAAATTGATATGAGTTGAAGTCCTTCACCTCAGAAAGGCCCAGAGAGAAGTAACCTGCGTAAAGGTAGTAGAGAGAGAATTTCTGGGTTAAGATTATGGTCCTCACACTGCTATGCTAAGTGAAATAAGCCAGAAAGAGAAAGACAAACACTGCCTGATATCACTTATATGCCAATCTAAAAAAAACTGAACTCATAGGAACAGATTACAGTGGTGGTTACCAGGGTTTAGAGAATGTTGAAAATGGGGAGATGTTGGTCAAAGAGGACAAACTTCTAGATACAAGGTCAATTCTGGGGATCTAATGTAAAGCATGATGATTATAGTTAATAATATCATATTATATACTAATATAAAAAGGGAGCATGAAAAATGCTAAGGGAGTAGATCTTAAATGTTCTCGCCACAAAAAAGAGATTTTTTTTTTTTTTTCAGTTTTGGCCACCCTGTGGCATATGGAGTTCCCAGGCTGGTACCAGATCCCAGTCACAATTGTGACCTACACCAGATCCTTTAACCCACTGTGCGGGGCCAGGGAGCGAACCTGTGCCCCGGTGTCATAGAGATGCTGCCGATCCTGTTGCATCACAATGGGAACTCCAAGAAATGACAATTATGTGATGTGATAGGGGCATTAGCTACCACCTTGATGGTGATCTTTTTGCAATAAATAAGTGTAACAAGTCAACATGCTATATACCTAAATGCACACAATGCTCTACGTCAATTATATCTCAGTAAAGCTGGGGAAAAAATAAGGCTTATGGTCCTCAGTCAAGAGCTCTTTCTGTCATAATGTCATTCAGTAACACATTTTTATGGGCCGCGATTCTCACTTTATTTCCTCCAGTCATCCCCTGAATCACATACTGAAATGCAAAATCCCATCCCTCACTGACACATTAAGATGAAGAAGGTGGTTGTGGCAGAACCAAAACACAACTATGCCATCTAGGGTTGGGGCAGAAACACAGCTGAGGGTCACAGCATGGACCTTCTTCCATACTGAGCACCGATGGAAAGAGAGTCTGTTAGCATGAGCAAAAGGACAGCACCTGCCATGAATAGGTTATTTCAATTCTATCTTCAGAACGTACTGGATTTGGACATAGAGAAAGTCTGCAGTCTTTTCAGAGCAAGTTGCATTTTTTGGGACATCATAAATAAGAATCCCTTGGAGGCCTAGTCCTGCTGGGAAAAGGTTTCCAAGACTTCTGAATTCAAAGTAAGATCTATCATAGGGCTCAGTCGGTTTGGCTGAATTTATTTTCCTCTCCTCTGACAGGCCTTGAAGAAAATGAGAAGTTCATGTGGAAAATCAGCATCAGATCAATCACTTTAGCAAACCTGCAACCAGCTTCAGAGCAAGGAATAAACTTGCATTCTTATTTATTTAGCTAAATGCTGGGCCAGCAGGGCTTAATGACCTAGGCTGGTTACTCTGATCTCCCTTCTAGGGTTTTGATACACAGCACCCAACAAAGAAAGAGTGAACTTGATAAAACCGAGAAAGAAAACAAACAGAATGTTTCCAGCTGAGTTATTTCACTTGGTGTCATGAATTCTCTCTTTAGTTAATAAAACTTTCTGCTCTGCTTGACTGCATGAAGAGGAACATTTTCCGGTAAGTTGTGAAGAGAGAAAAATCCCATTTCAAAGCTGTGCCCGATGTAACTGAAACCTCAACTTGACTAACAAGCTGAGAACTTATCAAGAACATAAGGCCTCCTGGAAAGATCAAATGCTGTCACAAAAACATCAATTTGCATGACCTAGAAAAGGAGAGGAAGACAGCAAGAAATTGACTAAATAAAAAATAGTAGCAAAGAGGAATTTTTTTTAGCATTTTAGTATTAATGAAAGATTAAAAGAGAATATTCAGAAAGAATAGACTTCTGTCGAAGGCTAATAAAAGAATGATATCAGCTGTTCTATGAAGCAATTAATTGCATCATAGTTTTTGAACACCGTTGAGGCACGGTTTGAAGAGAAAATACATTTGCTCAGTCCTTAAAATTTTTTTTTGCTATACCTAGAAGAGAAAAACAATCCCCAGAAACCACCTGAAACTTGTAAATAAATCCCAAGTGTTAAAGCAGTGATTACAGAGTCCATCAAATCTTGACTTCTATAACATTTAGTGGGACAATATTTGGGAATGAATGGGCTCTACATTTCGTACACTTATTTTCCTTCCAGTGAGAACCATGCGGATTACCCAGACTCACTAAGAATCCTCTGGCTTTTTTCTCTCTCAAATATTGTCTCTTTTGTCTATACTGCTTTACTGTCTGATTCATAGGTCCATTAAAAATACTTTCACCCTCTTAGTACGTAGTTGACTTATTAAAGAATATCATCTCTCAGAAGTGCAGGGACTTGGTGTGAGGATCAGGGATTCACTTGAGTTTTTTCTGAGAAAGAGGAACCCAAGGCAAGTAGAGAGCACCCACAGAAGGTGCCCAGACTAGAAAACAATTCTGGAAAAGGGCTTCTAGGACTCCAGCTGTCCTTAGCAATACTGTTAGGTATAGTCAACAGGAATTTATAAGAAGGATGACCAACTCTTTGTGGCATCTTCATATGTTTTCCCTCTA
The DNA here is from genome assembly GCA_004024745.2 of Catagonus wagneri. Lineage (NCBI taxonomy): Eukaryota > Metazoa > Chordata > Mammalia > Artiodactyla > Tayassuidae > Catagonus > Catagonus wagneri. Next base: position 38,485,624 of record PVHT021183543.1, read on the forward strand.
ATGGTTATTCACATATTTTGTTAAAACACTATTGGTTTTATGTAATTAGGAATTTATAATGAAGTATTTAAAGCTGATATCTGGGATTGAGAAGGTAAAGCAGGCTGGCAAAATGATGATGATGACTGAATCTGAGGGGTAGGTATTTGAAGATTCATTATTTTATGTCTTTCTACATCTGAGATAAGTACCATTCATACATATAATAAATAATTTTTTAGGGTGTTCCCGTCATGGCGCAGAGGAAAAGAATCTGACTAGGAACTATGAGGTTGCAGGTTCGATCCCTGCCCTCGCTCAGTGGGTCAAGGATCCAAGCTGCCATGGGCTGTGGTGTAGGTTGCAGACGTGGCTCGGATCTGGCATTGCTGTGGCTGTGGTGTAGGCCAGCAGCTACAGCTCCGATTAGATCCCTAGCCTAGGAACCTCCATATGCCGCAGGTATGGTCCTAAAAAGACAAAAAGACAAAAAAAAAATTTTTTTAAAAGGGCTATTGGGCACGAACTGGAGAGGCAACACATTTTAGAAATATATTAGAGATATTTTTTTCAAAAGAAACCACAACATTTAAAATTTATGTAATTCTGAAAGTAAACAGAGAAATCATTATAGTATACAACAAGCAACTTCCTTACTAGTATCCTTTCTTGGTGATGGATCAAACTAATTTTTAACTACATTTTGCTTTCTTTTCCATCATTAATCATTTTATTTTCTCTTTAAGACAATACTTTTTCTTACTCTGGATCACTTTTATCTACACCAAACTTGGTTATGTTAGAACAATCTCCCTTAAAACATGATTTCACATTTCTTTTTATCTGTACTCTAAGTTTTCTCACTTTGAACACAACATCTCAAGCTGATGTGGTGGCTTCAAACCTCATTCTTTGTTTTTTTATTTTTTTATTTTTTTTTGTCTTTTTGCCTTTATTTTGAGCTGCACCTGCAGCATATGGAGGTCCCCAGGCTAGGGGTCTAACAGGAGCTGTAGCCGCCGGCCTTCGCCACAGCCACAGCAACACGGGATCCGAGCCGCGTCTGCAACCTACACCACAGCTCACGGCAACGCCGGATCCTTAACCCACTGAGCAAGGCCAGGGATCGAACCCGCAACCTCATGGTTCTTAGTCGGATTCGTTAACCACTGAGCCACGAAGGGAACTCCTCATTCTTTGTTATTAAGCAGATGGATATGTGAAAAGTGTACTGGAAAAAAACATCTGTCCTTTCAAGTATCAAAAATTGCGCTCAGTTGTTTTCAGCAGAGGAGACCCTCAGAGAAAAAAAAATGCAAAGGGGGGAAGTATCTGGAAGGATAAACAGCAAAGACACCAAATGTTTGGAGAAACTTATAGGTGGAAGGAATTTAAAGTAAATAGATGTCGAAAAAACGGTTGTCTCAGAGTTTCCATTGCGATACAGAGGAAAAGAATCTGACTAGTAACCATGAAGCTGGGCTTTCATCCCTGGTCTTGCTCAGAGGGTCAGGATCTGGTGTTGCCATGAGCTGTGGTGTAGGTTGCAGACATGCACAACCTGGATCTCGAGTTGCCGTGGCTGTGGTGTAGGCCGGCAGCTGCAGCTTCCATCCGATCCCTAGCCTGAGAAAATTCATATGTTGCAGATGCAGCCCTAAAAAGCCAAAAAAAAAAAAGGTGTCTCGGGGGGTGGGGGTGTTTCTCAGGTCTGAGAATATGAGTGGATACATTTCAAAAATGAACAAAATCAAAATAGTAACAATACCTAAAACATACAGTTTGCGTAAAATCCACTCCTTCCCCCAAACCTATTATACTAAGGAATTTTATGTCTGTTTCTCAGTAATTAAAACCTCTTGACCAGTTTTCAGAAAAGGATTTATCTACTTAGGTTACTACCAGATTCAAACATATTTCTTGGTCCCTGCCATGGATATACAATTTTTGAAATTTTTGCAAAGAAAACAGGCTATTTCCACAACTCTACAAAAATGTTCAATTTCTCTGTTGCAGAATGCTAAAGAAGAAAAATAAACTCGAAAAAAAAAAAAAGAGGTGAGGTGAACTTGGAATTTCACATTTTCACTAAGCTGTCACTCAGGCCGCTTTCCCCAGAGGATATCTTGAACAGGCCTCCACAGTTGGAATTAACCAGACCCACTAAGAATCCTGGCAGCTCCAATTTAAGTGCACTTTGAAAGTTAAGTCCTAGATCATCTCTACTCTGGTGAGAGTTACCAAATAGAGACTGTCTGACTAAATAAACTCCTTTTTCTCTCAAGCATCAGGATTCCTGATTAAATGACCTCAGTTCTGTGCAAAGAAATTTGCGTCTCTCAGATTAATGATTCTCATTTCCAGGTAGCGGGCGACTGAAGAAAGTCAAGGCAGTTTTACACCTGAGACAAAGGGGCTCCCTTTCAGCATGTGTTATTCTAATTAGAACATATACTTCAACAGATTAGACATGAATAAAAGGGAGAAACACAAGCTAGAGAATGATTTTTAAAAGTCATAGCCCAGTTTTAACCTTCATTCCTTAACATATATGACTTTCAAAGAAAAGCTGTTTTATTCGTAGGTCAGCTAACTGCAAGGTAAAAAAATCTTTTCAAGACCTTTGGATTTCATTTTGACACCAGAAGCATTCTCGGGGCAGAAAATACAGTTCTACTCATTTTTCATTTCCATAAAATATATCTTTACTGGATGTAAGGCTTATTGAACGATTTGCATATTAGGTCAACTTTATTCCCAGCACTTAAAGCAATATTTTCAACCGGAATTATAGTTATATGGATGTAACTTTCATCCATCATTCATGTGAAGAACTGGGTATATAAAAGCCTTTCTATTAGCAGAGACAGATTCCTTATTAGACTTAAGTGACATTAGTATGCTTGAACTCTGCATGGATAAAGCTACCTTTACTTCGAGGCAGAGCAAACTCTTCTTATGCTTTATTTAAATCTGTTGCAAAGGAAAGACATAAACTTATGTCCAGAAGAGTTTTCCATCAAGGTCTTGAATTTCTCTCGTGCCTTTTGAAAAATAAAAATAAAAAATAGATGCACAAATTTCCTTGGAATCAATACTTATTCGCACACCTCTCATTTTATAGATTTCTCTCTCTTTTTTCTGTATGTGATGAGGAATACCATTCTCTTTTTCAGAATGGACTGGTAGTTTAGGCAACTCACACAGCCAGCCAGCCTCTTTAGATAAAACGCTGTCTGCTTGCATGGACTATGGTCCTGAAATCCGGTGCTGTGAATATTCGCCCACACAGAGGGGAAGACTTGAAGGACCTTGTTTATCTCTTTTTTCTTTTAAGTGACAGCAAGTGTGGCTAGGATTTTTTTTCAGCTATTTCTTTAGATGGAGAGAACAAAGGAAGACCAGACTGACTATAGCAAAGCGACTATAGGCAAATGCTAGAAAGAAAAAGAGGAGAAAGTATCATTCTGGCCTTCCTATCTCACATAAGCATTACTGTAACAAGATTATTTGTATTTGTTTTGGTTGGAGTAGTGATCAGGTTGCATATACTGTGTTCACTGCATTTGTGGGAAGCCTCGGTGTAGAGGTAAACAAATCTATTGGTGGCGAAGAAAAAAATACAGTTGGCCTGGCTATGCATCTCCATCCATGGCTTAAAGATGCCAGACATAAGTTGATTGAGCTAAAAACTAGCACACAGTTTCAATCTGAAAGAAAAACATAGTTTAGTAAAAATGTAAAGGCAACCATCCTGAAAAATATTCCCCTTGATCATGGCATATCCATGCATCTAAGAATTTGTTTATCCTTGAGGTACAGAGAGGAGAGAAATAAATTCAAGAAAAATAGCATTCTTGCGATTAATTTAAAATTTAACTACCAGAGGTTTTCTTCCTTTCAGTGAACAGGCTCAGGGTGTGATTTGAGGTAGTTTCTAAGTCAGATGAAAAGAAAGAGGAAAAGAGTGCTAGAGGCATTTAGACAGTGGATACTTGGAAGTAGCAGAAAAGCGTGATTAAAATAAAGTGCCCAAGAGTTGCCTCTGTGGCTCAGTGGGTTAGACACTCAACATAGTGTCTGCGGGGATGCAGGTTCGGATCCCTGACCTTACTCAGTGGGTTAAGGATCTGGTGTTGCCAGCAAGCTGCTGACTTGGATCCAGTGTTGCTGTGGCTGTGATGTGGCCAAGCAGCCGCAGCTCCAATCTGACCCATGGCCCGGAAACTTCCATATGCTACAGGTGCGGGCATAAAAATTAAATAAAATAAATAAATAAATTAATGGTCCAGCTTCCTAAGAACAAGCCTGTCCTAGAATGTAGAGATTTCCCAGGGATAATGGTCAGAGCAAGACAAGCGCTGTCATTTCAGGAAGCTGCGTTATCTGAGCAAGATTCCTGGGTTGGATTGCACCTGCTTGGCTAAGAGGATGCTTGTCTGGATGCTCCAGAAACAGACCCGAGTCAGCAATCTGGGGGCCACATTGGTTTGGACGTGATTATAGGAAGTACAGTGAGCGGGTAAGACAAAGAGGAAAGAAAGCCATCACAGACTATGTTTACTGTATGTAGAATATAGAGCAGTTTACCATTTGGGGCAACCAAGGCTCAGCCCAATCTGAACCACCCTAAGGGTGTGTGAACACAGCCCCAAGGATCCTGGACGCTGGAGTACTGATCTGTCAGTTCCCATCTGTCACTGGAGGAGTGTCTGTCTTTGGCGTCAACTCCCTGGCTTTGCAGCCAGAAAGCATTCTCAAGATGAGATGGGAACTTGGCAGGTTACCTCTGGGGTTGGGTCAGTGCAATACGAGTGCAGAAAAAAAATGACTGCTACCCTATTGGAGTGACTGTAAGAAATAAAGTTTTGTCTCCAACTTGATTCATCTTCATGTAGTCTATGGGATCTACATTTGAAGGAATTTCATCAGACCAAACAGATTCCTAACTGTCCAGTTCTCTGTAAAAGTAAATATAATGACAGTAAGTTCTTTAATGAGTAACTATGTGCCAAGCATCATGCTAGCTTTTGTATATTTTTCTCTCCATTTAATCTGAAAACTAGTATGGAGAAAGAGCTATATTTTTCTTCCCTTCCATTTACAAATGAGAACGCTGAGATTTGGGGAGGTAAAGTAACTTGCCCAGTTTTATAAAATAGGGAAGACTGGACTCCAAGTACAGCTGGCTAAATAGTCTAAGCCTGCTCTGTATCACATTGGGTTAAAAGCGCAGCCAATTTGATGGAGTTGATATAAAAATAGTGCAGATCATTCAAATGGAGGAATAAACTTAAATAAATCAGCATTCATTCAAGTCATCTCCCTTAGGGATATTTTAGGCAGTTCCTTAAAATACAAAATAATCCCAATGTGAAATTAAAATAGGAAAGAAATATGGTCTAACAGAACCACTTGCCTTGCTAGAAAAGAATGGAGGCTAAACGGTCAAGTTCAATCATCATTTGTACAAGCATCTTTACTAAACGTCAAAGAGCATGAAATGCGTAGCGGATTTATTAAAGTTGATAGGAAAAGCAGTCAGCTTCCTCCTCCTCATCTAGTCAGTATCTGTCAGACTTAAAAATTCCAAGGTATAAGCTTGTCACTCATGTTTCAAACTATCCCTCTAGCCTTTTTTGACACGTACAACCACCCAACTACCAGCAAAATTCATATGCACAGCCATTTCTACTCTAGTGCATAAAAAGCTGCATGTCTCAAGGGGTAGTGATGTGTGCAAAGCAGGCAATTAGCCCTTATATATTCCTTCCTGTTTCAAACCCCCACAGAGAGGGAGACATGCATTACTTTCTCCTTCAACTTTCGGGGGAGGGTCAGTGGTGTTTCTGGCTAAGTTTCAATGTCACTGAGCCCAAGTTTTAGAATAATGAGGACGGTTTTCAAGAGAAGGCACATTACATTTACAAAGTTCTCTCTGGTCCATGAGCCTTTTATTGGTGAGGTATTTTTTCCTATTTTGTTGTGGGATCTGCCTTACATGGCCTTTGATAAAGTTAGATGGGACCAAAGGGGCTTCTGAAACCTCAGAGATAAGTTAAAATCAAGCACATAAACTAGTGTATATATTGAGCTCATATCATAAGAATGGAGGCTAAACGGTCAAGTTCAGTATTTAGTATTAAGCAAACTAGTATATGTAGGATGGACCAGCAACAAGGTCCTACTCTACAGCACAGGGAACTATATTCCTGTGACAAACCATAATGGAAAAGGATATAAAAAAGAACCCATGTATGTATACTTGACTCGCTTTGCTTTTAGCAGAAATTAACACAAAATTATAAATCAATTATCCTTCAGTAAAATTTTTAAAATGAATTTTCTTAATTTAAAAAATCAAGCATACATAAAAAAAGAAGGCCCAACAATTCCTTAATAATGACCAACGCAAACAATGCTCCCTTTGCACTTTCTGGAAAATCTATGTGCTTAGCACAGATGCTAAGGACTTCTGACACTGGGAGGAAGGCAGTGGAAATTGCATCCTGTCTGTCTGACTCTAGGTTTTGGATGTGCCAGTTAAAAGCAATGGAACCTTGTGAAGTTTTCTATGCCTTATGTTACAGGAATAAATGAATAATTATAGACGTGCTCAGGGCAGTACATAACATGCTGTGAGTATTTGAAAAGTAAATCAATAGCTTGAAAATGAAAGACAATATGGGAGCTTCTATTGAATAATTTTAATCTCTTACGGGCAGCAGAACATTTTACTGTATATGCCTAGTACATATTTACATATTTTACTATATTCACAAAGTATATATTTAGCAATACATATATTTGTATTTACACTTACACATTTATGGCTTGTATATATTTGGCTGATTCCATTCTAAACACATGTACTTTGCTTTTATATTTTTCTTAATTTGCTCCTTCATGGGAAGCATAATTTGAAGAGTGCTAAAAGGCATTTCTATAACTTTTACATTTCTGGCTCCTATGTTTAATAGCTTTGAAAATTAGGCAGCTTGTTTTCTCTGGGCTTCAACTTAGTTTTCACTCAATGTGGGTGATGATAATGTTTGTTCACCTTAAAGCGTTAGTGTGGTGATCCAAATTAAATGTGCAAACTCTACTGTGTCACATACAAAGAAACAATTCTTATATTTTTTGTGGTGACTGACATAATAAACTTATTTTAAGTACGATATGAAAAATAGCAATGAAAAAATTGTAAAGTATATATCCTTTGTTGTTGTTAAAAATCATAAAGGGTTGTAGGAGTTTAAAGGAAAGACATTTTTCTATCAATTTGCTATAGGTCTCTGAAAGAGTTTGAAGTAAGTGGATAATTTATTTAGAAGTGTCTAAATATAGATGTGAATGTGTGTTTTCTAAAAATATTTCATGATTAAATATTACCTGATTTTCATTTATCTCCTTGTTTTATTTACATCTCTTTTCCATTACTCTGGATAAATGAGTTAACCATATTCCATAAAGAATAAAGATCAATAATGTATTATTCCTTCGGAAACACAGGGATATAAAGCTCTTAACACATCAAAGTCTGGAGGAGGTCTGATGTCTACTTTAATAAGAAACAACAAATAGCATCTAAGCAAGCCCTGTCTTAAATATGCCTTTTTTATGTGTGTTTCTCTTTGAAAGTAAGAAATGTCTTCTAAAATTCTTTGCTATCCATCCATCAAAATTATCAAACATGGCACATGAAGACCAAAGTTGTCACTCCTACAAGCTCAACTTTCAATGAGAAAACAATCATCTTGAGAGTTACACAAATGTTTCTAGTCAGTAAAATTAGATAGATTAATAATATCTCCACACCATTACAGTATCGCCGAGATTGCTGGTATAATTCTAAGCAGGAATGAAAGGAGAATTTAATGAGTTTGAAGCTCTCAAATTTTACAAAAAATGTACCAGAAAATGAAGTATCCCCAGGATGCTACTAGCCATTTCTTTGCATTTTACTTGTGGACCTGCACTAACCACACTAATCAGTTTTTAAGTAATTTATTTTAACTTTCTTCTCAAATGTCCTTTATCCCTCTTCTCACCTTTTCCTCTTCTTCCCACTCTTCTCAGTCATCTTTTCTCTCTCCTACCCACGTTTTCCCTGAAGAATTTTGTAAATCCTTTGGAAATTGGCAAATCAAATGTTCCTTTTGTTTGTTTTTTAGGGCTGCACCTAGGGCATATGGAAGTTCCCAGGCTTGGGGTGGAATCGGAGCTGCAGCTACCCCACAGCACAGCAACACAGGATCCCAGTCGCATCTGTGACCTATACCACAGCTCACGGCAATGCTGGTTTGAATCCTTAATCGACTGAGCGAGGCCAGGGATCGAACCCGAGTCCTCATGTATACTAGTCAGGTTCATTACTGCTGATGTACAAGGGGAACTCCCACAAATTAAATGTTTTTACATCTTCCTAAGAAGACAGGATGAATTGTAATGTTGCCCAGTTTAATATCAAGAGAATTCAAATCATCCTATTGTCAAGGATTAACTCAAATTATTCCACTTCTTGAGTTCTCTAATTAATTCATTCAAATATTTGATTTCTGATTAATTCATAGCAAACACTGACTTAGGTACTCAAGAAATAGAGCAGTCTATGAAGTGGGAGTAAGGGGATTCATGCACTTTCCTCCCCTCCCCCGAACGATTTACACTAAATACCTTTTTTGTGAAATATACTTTAGAAGATATTGGAAAATTTGTCCTGAATTTCCTTTCAATCGAGTGATTTCCTAGCATTGTTGGGTAATTTCAACAATTAAGTACAAGCAAATGGGTTGCACTGAATCATGAATAGTCTGCCTTTCATGGAAGGTGGCTATATGCTTAAGACTTTGAAAGGGAAAAAAAAAATCAACAAAACCCCAAAACCCATGCACACAAATAAGAATAAAAACTCCCACCTCTATGAATTATAACATTGACTGCTTTCAGGGTTCAAATAATTCCACCATAGCCAATTTCAAGCTACCCAAGTAACATCTCTGAATTCAGAAGTAGAAAGGGATGGGCAATAGGGCAATAGCACAGTGTTACTGTACAGATCCTAGAGCTGTAAATAGCCCCAAGATCTTAGATAATCAAAAACTATAACAAAATAATTAGAAAGGGATGCATTTTGAGTATTTATTACCTTTGTTTTAAATTCATAGTATTTAATTTTTGATAATGGCCACGTTTAACAACCAGCAGCACATTTACCCTAAATTTAACAATTGACTATTATGAACTGGTATGAGCTGGCTCCAGTATATCACTGGTTGTGTCCAGAGCTGGTCTGTAAAAGTTACAAGAGACTGCTATGTTTCTGGAAACTAGAGAAGGGTGTCAGTTTGAACAGTGTCGCCCCAAATCTCTAAAGGAATCACCTAACATTTTAGCTCCTTTCTGGTTTTCTTCTTTCTGGCTGGAGGTTGTTTTGCAATTGCTTTATTGTCACAGATGTCTATGCTTAAGGCTTATCTGAGATATTTAAGAGGATGTACCACTCTGGGTATTCCCCTAGACTGGTCCTGTTGGGTAGATCCCAGCTTCCTGGGCTCTGTACCTATGGGGCTGTGCCCTGGACAATCACCTTCAAATACAATGACAGTCCCATTCAAATACAATGATAGTCACATTCCTAGGCATATATCCAGACAAAACTATAATTCAAAATGATACATGCACCTCTGTGTTCACTGCAGCACTATTTACAATAGCCAGGACATGGAAGCAACCTAAATAACCATCAACAGATGAATGGATTAAGAAGATGTGGTACAATGGAATACTACTCAGCCATAAAAAAAGAACAAAATCATGCCATTTGCAGCAATATGGATGCAACTAGAGATTCTCATACTAAGAGAAGTAAGTCAGAGAAAGAAAAATACCATATGATATCACTTACACATGGTATATAAAATATGGCACAAATGAACCACCTACAAAACAGAAACAGACTCACAGATAGAAAGGACAGACTTATGGTTGCCAAGGATGTGGGAGTGCTATGGACTAGGATTTTGGGGTTTGTAGATGCAAATTATTACATTTATATAAGCATGAGGTCCTATAGTACAGCACAAGGAACTATACTCAAACTCTTGGGGTAGAACATGATGGAAGGTAGTATGAGAAAAATGATGTATATATATGTATGACTGGGTTACTATGCTGTACAGCAGAAATTGACACAACACTATAGATCAACTATACTCTAGTAAAAATAAAATAAAATTAAAAAAACAATTACAGTCCAACTCTAAGGAAAACAGTAAGAGACTTTTACTCCAAAGTAAAATGACTAGCATGGCTTCCTCCTCCTTAGAACATCTGGCTGTCTAGTGACACTGTGCTACTGACCACAGCTCCAAAGGCCCCTTTGTGGAAGAACATTTAGAGTTTTCCTAGTGTTTGTGGCCATCTGCCTCAAGTTCTTTATTCATCCAGTGAACAAATGTCTATTAAGTGCCTACCATTTACCTGGTATTGTGCTAGTTGATAGAGCTACATTGGTGAACAAAATAGGCACTATACATCCTGGTGGTGGTTATAATCTGGTGAGGACACATACATTGAATTAATCAAATGTTCTCTAAAGAAACATGACCAAGCTTAGCAGGGGAGTCTAAAATAAGTAATGGAATATGGGAGGGCTTCCCTAAAGAAGTATTAGATGAACTTAAATTTGAAAAATAAGGAAGAGTCCTAATCAAGTAAAGGAAGGGTAGTAAGAAGCTCTTCAGGCAGGGCAGGAGGAAGAACATATGCAAAGACCTTGTGGTAAGAGGAAGAGAAGCAAGAAAAAGTTCTAAGTGGGAAGGGAGCTTGGGTGAAATGAATGTGAGAGAGAGGTAGAGGGCAAACTATACTAGGAGGTAGGGTCTGTCTTTGTTAGGGATTTTTAAGCCTTTGGACGAAGGGGAGTCATTGAATAGCTTCAAGCAGAAGAAGAGGAGGTGATTTACTAGAATGTAGAGGATAGATTGGAGGGGAGGAACCTGCAGCATTTTAAGTATGAGAGGCTGGTAGCTTGAAACACGGGCATAGTTGGGTAGCTGGATAAATTTGAAAGACATAGAAGAGGTAAAACTATCTTGACCTAATCTTGGATTGGGTATTGGAATTGAAGAGATAGAAGCATCAGCAGTAACCCCCGGGTTCTGAACAGCTGAGACAAGGTGCAGTCAGGAGACACAGGTCCACCTGGAGAAGGAAGAGATTTGTGGGGAGTAGATGCTATGGTCATGACTTGGGTTTTTAATAGGCTAAGTCTGAGATGCCTTTGAGACTATTCCTACTTGTGGATCATAAATCTGATTGTCAGACTCTTATCTATCCCCAAATGGCCACAGAAACAAAGTTCCCGATTTCTGTTTTATTCTGGATAGGATTCTAAATACAGCAGAAGCAACCTGTAGAACAAAATGTAGAGTGGCTTAGTTACACTTTCTCTTCTTCCGTGCATTTCAGGTCCTTGTTCTTTAATCTCTCAAATACTTTTTCCTTTGATTCACATGTTAAAATCATTTTATATTTATAAAAATGTAGCCCAAGGAGGCCAAACAAAGCGTGGTACATTTAAAGAACAGCTTCTAGAGGACTTAAAGATTTGAGGCAACAAATTTTGGATAAGTCTCCACAGAAGACAGATATTAAAAAGATTTCTGTGCATTGTTACATTCAGTAGTGGAAGTGAGCACTTGAATTATAAAGGCACTTCATCAAAATCAGGGATTTCTAAGGCTATTATGTTTTACGAGTGTGGTTTTGAATAGCGATTTAGAACCAAAAAAAAGCATCTTCAAAGTGTGATATATAAGATGTTTATGTAATTATAACAAAATAACTATGAATCATTGACTTCATTATGAATATGATTTCCCCAAATCCAAGTGATTTGCAAAATTCTTAAATATTTTAGTATTTTTAAGGTAACATATAAAACAAAAATCATTTAAACACAGAGGATGGAATTTTATGAAGCTCTTAAAATTCATGTTAATGGTTTTAGATGTAAAAGCAACACTAAGAACTTAAACACATGGTATTCCTGTTGTGGCTCAGCAGTAACGAACCCTGCTAGGATCCATGAGGATGCAGGTTCAATCCCTGGCCTCACTCAGCGGGTTAAGAATCCAGAGTTACCATGAGCTCTGCTGTAGGTTGCAGTCACAGCTCTGTTCTGGTATTGCTGTGGCTGTGGCTGTGGCTGTGGCTGTGGCTGTGGCTGTGGCTGGCAGATACAGCTCCAATTTGTCCCCTAGCCTGGGAACTTCCACATGTCTTGGGTGCAGTTCTAAAAAGAACAAAAAAATAAAAAATAAAAATAAAAACCAGTTTGTACACATGATGTTAATTCTGTGCAACTATGAGTACAGAGAGTAAAAACTCAAAAAAAAATTTAACAAACTATTAGCAGTGCTCAGTAAGATGCTAGTTTTTGAGATGAAAGAAATTTCTGGATATGAAGATGTTACATACTCTTATTAAAAATGCAGGTAACTGAGAAAAGGATAATGAAACGAAATTAAGCATGAATTCCACTAGCCAGAAGCAATCATTGAAAACATGTTGAGAAACATCTTCCTAGATGAGTGTTGCCTACCAGAACTTTCTGCGTTGAGAGTACTGTTCCATACCTGTGCTGTCTAACATGGTAGCCATTGGCTACAAGTGTCTAGTGAATACTTGAAATGTGGCCCTTACAAACGAAGAAGTGAATTCTTAATCTGACTTAACTTAATTTAAATTTAAATAACAGCATGAGGCCAGTGGTTAGCAAGTTGAACAGTGTAATTCTCAACATTTCTCTACTTAGATACATATACAGGTAGTCAAATAATTTTATATAAATGGGATCAAACTATACCTTTGCAACTTGGCCACTTAATATATTAATGAAATGTTTATATAAATACAGTATATACTACCTTTTTAAGATACCCTGCAATATCCTATTATATAGATGTGTCATAATTCATCTTTCATCATTGCACAGGCTTTACAAGCAACGTTTTAACAAATATCTTTGTATCTATATTATCATGTACTTGATTGAAGATTTGCTTGAGATAAATTCTCAGGCACGGAAGTGTAGGGTCAAGGGTATCCATGTCTAACTTGTGGTACATATTGCCAGATGCTCTTTAAAGAGTCTTTACCAGGGCACAGCTCCACAAATAGCACATAAGATCTTGAACATGGGTTACTGGCAATATTTTCATCTTTGGCAGCCTACTGGAAGAATAATATCTTGTTATTGTTTTTATTTGTATTTTAAAAGCTACTTGTGAGCTAAGTATGTCTTTATTTCTTGGCTATTCATGTCTTTTATAGCATGAGCTATTTGTTTAGGCTGTTATTGCCCATTCTACCTCTTTTACTTACTAATTTAGAAGATTTTGTTTTTATTGACCATTTGCCTGGCAAATATGTGCAATATTTTTTCTGAGTGTATCATTTGTCTTAAATGCTCGTCATGATGTATTTTTCCCTATAAAAAATTAAAACAATTTGATATTCAAATCTATCAGTCTTTTAATTATTTTCTGATTATCTTGAGAATACAGACATATCTAATTTATAAGAATTTACTTTTCTTTATCCTTTATATAATTTGCAAATGTTTATAAGGACCATGCACCCTTAATGTACTATTGTATATCAAGAAAAATATAATGAGGAAAACATTTTTTTAAAACAACTAAGAACTGAGTTTTAAATGGAAACTTGTGCTCATAGTTTCTTTTCAGGGTAGATTTACAAAGGCTAGACTTCATAAGAGAATCTTACAATATTGACCGAAGGTCACATACTAGCACAGAGAGGAGCCAGCTACTCGCCCATGTTCTAAATTTCCCCTTGTGAGGTTATTACAATACCCATGGGGGTGCTTAATGAGTCTAGATAATGTTGCTGGAGTCAGTATCCAAATGCCTTTCCTTGTTGAACTTATCACTCCTAGGAGATCTTGAAACGGAACGGCAATGATCATAATCTAACATCTGAGTACTTGAAAATTGTACAGATGTGTATACACACACATAGCTTTTAAGCATCAAACGATAAGCTGAAAGAAAATCATTGATAGCTGTCATTTTATACAACTGCTGATTTTCTTCTGTGTGTAGGCCACGGCTCTAATTTCCATGGGGGAAATTACAAATTCATCATAGTATTAGAAAGTATTAGCCACTCCTTGAACAGCCTTTAAGAATCTTTTTTTTTCTTTTAGAGAAATAAAAAGACACATATTTAGACATGTAATATATGTTGTAGAGCCAATATTCACAATTCCAGGCTCCACTGCTCCAAGTACATGTAAAAAGAAAGCAAAGAAAGTGGCTCTTGCACCCACCCGTCTTACATCCAGAGCCTCTTCAGCTTAAACCTATGTGAGGCCCCGTCCTGTGTGGAAGACACACTTGAATGCACCATCCATTTAGGACCCAAAATTCTTCCTGGAAGTTCATTAACAGATAGTTAACTTTCTCCAGGGTTGTCTCAGAAAATGCTCTTCATTCAAAAGGAACAGTGGCTTTTTGATAAATTGGGTTGGTAGTTTCTTGTTTTGGTTTGTTTTGTTTTTCCTGTGTAATGAAGCTCTGCTGGGGAAGTGGCTTAAAGTTCACAGGGGAGGCAATGGAGATCCAAGTTTCCTGGGACTTGTGACTCAGTCAGTAATTGGGGTAGAAGGGTCATTGATAACTTACAGATCTGTGGGGTTTGGTGGGTCCATAATAACCCAACACACCCAGGGAACACAGGACATGTAATGCCTCTGGGACATGTAAGCAGAGGGTTATGGGGCCTCCTACACCTCTAGAATTACACTTGGGTCCTGGTAGAGGAGGGGACCCTTGGGTGCAGGAAAATGCGGCCACGAGAAGATGGGACTTGAAACCTATAGGGCATTATGCCGAGGAGGACAACGAGCTCTTGTTTATACACCATACTTTCCCCATCTTGCTCATCCAGTGACCAACAAAGATGAGAGCTCAAGGACTGCCTTCTTCACAACTGCCTTTAGGCTCTCTATATCACAGAATCTCAGGAAAACTGAATGTTTACCTGAATGACTTTTAGTAGAGGAATTGATCCACCTAGACACAAGTAAATGGTCTGGGAGCTTTACAAATACCATAAAAATACTTTTACCGTGTGTTCTTTCATTTGTGCCTTTCCCCCCATTAATTCAACAAATTTTATGCTTTTATTTCCATTCCCTGTGCTAGGGTTATATTTACAAACAAGGCAGAGTCTTTGCCCTCAAGGTTCTAATGATCTGGTAGAGGAGATATGTATATAGATCCTTGGAGTTTAATGGAACAAGTGCTTCTGGAGCATAGAAGTATATGTAATTGTGTTTAAGGAACTTTTTTTTTTTTAAACAGCTATAAAGCTAGTTGGTTTTTCAACAGAGAAAAGTTTTCTCAGGACTATACCTCTGAAGAGTTTGCAGACACATGAATAAGTACAAAGGGGATGTTTTCAAAATACCAGTACACACACTAGGAGAGTTGATCAAAGAGTCAGTATTTCCTGCTCACTCAGCCAATAACACTGCCTAAACTTATTTAGCCAATAAAATTTCTTCTAGTCCAGATTATTATCCATCCTGATAGTCCTAGTTCTCATAAAAAAGTTGTTTCTTCAGTTTTTACAAGTGAAAATCATGTTTTCAAGGATTGAGGAACTCATTCTATTTATTATAAAAATAAAGTCTTCATAGAGGCTTCTAACATTTTAAGATAGTCAGCAAAGTAAATTGATGTGAATGAATTGAGTACAGTGGAAACCCTTCTTGGTGATCCCTTTGTTCAAGATAGTGACGTATTTTTATATTTAATTTTATTTTATTTTATTTTTGTCTTTTTGCCTTTTATCTAGAGCTGCATCCACGGCATATGGAGGTTCCCAGGCTAGGGGTCTAACAGGAGCTGTAGCCGCCGGCCTTCACCACAGCCACAGCAACGCGGGATCCGAGCCGCGTCTGCAACCTACACCAGAGCTCATGGCAATGCGGGATCCTTAACACACTGAGCAAGGCCAGGGATCGAACCCGCAACCTCATGGTTCTTAGTCGGATTCGTTAACTGCTGAGCCACGAAGGGAACTCCGATAGTGACATATTTTTAAATTTTAACCTTATGTAAGAATTTTTAACACTAAGCCTTAACCTTATCAAACCCAAAATATCTCTTTGTATTTCATAATTAATAATTCAAAAAGATGGGGTCTGATGAGGCCCATCTTGCATATATGTGTTCTTAACCTTAAAGACAGAAGGGCTTCTATTTCATAATAAAATTTTGCATTCACACAGGGCTTGGTACATATCTGTATATGTATGTATACTCCTGTATTCCATCCTAACCCTCTATAAATTAAAAAATAACTAAAAATAAAAATTCAAGTATAAATTCCCTCAGTAATACGGAACCTAGACTAATTTTTCCTAGAAAGGCTGAAAAAAAGATACATTTCTTAGATGCTTATAGTTTAGCATTTATTTAAAGTTTTTTTAAGCTGTCAAATTGCTTAAATTATAATGCACTCATTTAAAATGAACTTTTTATTATTGCCATAATGACGTTGGACCTAAACCACACACTGTGCAAAAAAATACTAACTCAAAAGAAGTCAGAGACTTAAATGTAAAAACTAAAGCTATAAAGGTCTTAGAAGAAAATAGGTATAAATCTGTGTGATCTTGGGTTCAGCAGTGGTTTCTTAGACACTAAGAGTACAAGACACAAAAGAAAAAAAAAGAAAACAGATAAATTGGACTTCATCAGAACTGAAAACTTCATGCTTCAAAGGACAGCATAAAAAAGTAAAAATACAACTGATGAGAATGAGAGAAAATATCTGTAAATTCCATCTGATAAGGGACTTAATAGATACACTACCAACAGCCATGTAAAATGGTGTAGCTACTTTAAAAAATATTTTGGCAGTTCTTCAGGGTGTTAAACATAGAGTGACCATACGACCCAGCAAAGCCATTTCCAGGTATTTACCCATAAAAAATGAAAACATATCCAGACAAAACCTTAAGCATGGAAGTTCATCATAGCCAAGAAGTAGAAACAAGACAGATGTCCAACAACTGGTGAATGTAAGAACAAAATGTGGTTTATCTTCACAGGGGAACAGTATATAACAATTAATCGCAGCAAAGAAATGTTACATGCTACAACATTGTTAAATCTTTAAAGCATCCAGTCACTAAATACTCACATGTTGTGTGATTCCACTTACATTGAATTCTAGAGGAGCCAAGTCTATAGTGACAGGGATTAGATTCATGGTTACTAAGGGTCTGAGTGGAGGTAGGAAGCAGTAATTGTTCATGAGTATAGGATTTCTATTTAGAGTGGGGAAAATATTCTAAAATATTCTAGTGGTGATGACCGTATGACTTTGAATACATTAAAAGCCAGTGAACTGTACACTTTGGAAGGGTTAATTTACTGGTGTGTGAGTACGAATGTTCCTCTGTGTGCCCTCCTCACCCCAAGCCAATTGCCTGTGTTCCCCCACCATGCTGGGAACAAAGATGCTCTATGTCTCAGGGAGAAGACATGGGTGAATCATGGAATTCAGTGTTTTTGGAGGAAGTTTCAAAATATTTTATTCTTGTATGTGACTTGGTTTTCTTGGTCCAATGAGAGTGAATTGAAGGGGAAGAAGATGCTTAAAACAGCAAAGGCTGACAAGGTAGATGCCTTGGAGTCAGTATTTATAACACGCAGGGTTTTTGAAGGATATATGTAGCCTGGCAGAATGATTTAATTCTTAGCTCTCTTTGGCTGAACCTCACCAAACCCACTTCCTTCCAAATGCTGAGGAGTTTCTAACTAGGTTTAGTTTCTTTGGGAAATGCATAATTACATGCAGATATTATCTAAAATCAGGAATCTAGTCCCCAATGGCCAACACTGTTTTTGTTCTACTGACCTGCCTGCTGTGTAAATGAATGAAAGTGCATGAAAAAGTTGGAGGAAAAGAACACTTGCAAATCAATACAGTGTTTCTTACTGGGCAGGGAATCTGAGAAAGATATTTAACTTCCCCTAACCTTAAAAATCCAAGAATGCTTTTTAAAGGGACACTAGGGTGTCATCCTTTTGAAGACTATGGTGTCCATATTAATATGTCTTCAAATATTTTAGAGCTAATATTCCTGAATTAGCCTATCACTGTTGTACAATTTACTGTTTTTGGAGTCTTCCAATTATGATAAAGTAAAAATTGAATTCATTCAAATATTAGAATCTGTAAATAAAACAAAAGCTTGTTTGGAATCCTAAATAATTACTTCTAATTTTTAAGTTTTTTATCCTCATTCCCTTATTTATTCAGAAAATATTTTTATTTCTATATTGTGCATGTCACTATGCCAAATGACTCATATTTGTGTATTTATAAAATGCATTTATGAAATGTCTTATGAAAAGCATTAGTGTCTTCTGCAAGAAACCACTCTATAAATCTAAGTATCATTTTCTAAACATCAGGGAATATTTTATTTGGATATTTAACAAAAGTCCCATGGTCACATAAAGCTACTGAATTTAGGAGGGGATAAAGTGTTTTTGGATGTGAAACAAGTCTGCCCCGTGGGCATACCCTTTTCCTTTAAGCCAGAAATGATTACCAGCTCATTTTGAGGTCCTTCACTACCTTGAGTAAAGTGAGCAATTTTTTCAACCTCATAGTTGAGCCTAGAGTCTTTACAAAATCCCCAAGCTTATTCTCAAAGAAATTTTTAATTTGCATGTGTATTAGGGCCTAGAGTATGTAAAAATGGAACATTCTGAGTTAGGCATATCATTTAAGCTTTTCACTTTCTTTAGCTATTTTAAACACATATTCATTTATTTTAAGGGATAATATACATGCATTAGAAAAGAGAATGCATTAATTTTAAGGGTATAGCTTGATATACATATATTCTAGCTATTTTATATTGAACTTTTAAATATTCTTATTTTTCAGTCTCTTAAATTCACTCATGCTTTATCATCCTGACTGTATCCATTCATTCACTTGCTCATTGAATGCATATTTATTGAAGGTAAACACACGCCAGGCCTATGAACAACACCTATAATGTTTACAGCATAAAAGATGAATAAACAACTATAATGAACAAGAAAATTTCAGAAAGTGATGTCTATGAAAAAAATAAAATGATAAGAGATGAAACAGTGGGTGGATTGGGGGTAGGAGGACAAGTTTAGATGGAGTGGTCAGGGAGGGACCCATACAGCAAAACCCAGATGGCAGGAGGAGGAGCCATGCAAGAGTTTGGAGAAGGACGTCCAGGAACTGCTAATGCTCTGAGGAAGGAATGCATTGGTTTGTTTAAGGAACATAAAGACCAGAGAGATTGGAACACAGCAAGTGAGGGGGATGGTGCTCTGTAGTAAGGTGGATGGGGGCCAAGTCATATGGGCTCTTGTAGGGATGGAGTTTGGATTTGGATTTGAAACACAGGTAAGCTATTAGGTTTAATGCAGGGGAATGACATGATTTGCTTTATATTTTTTGGAAATTCACTGCCATGTGCAAAGACAGAAAGAGGAAGACTAATTAGAACGATATCTCAAAGGCTATTTCATGGAGGTGGGATTAGCATGGAAGGAATGGAGACGGAAGTGGATGTCCTCTGGATGTGATTTGGACAAGGAGGCAACAGGCCGTATTGAGGGATGGGATGTGGGGAAGGTGGTAGGTGGTGATGAGATAAGGGGAGGGATTAAGGGAGGCTCCCAGGCTGTCTTCCAATAGGGAAGAAGGTGTTGCCGCACTGAACCTGAGATTACTAAGAAAGGGATGAATTTAGGGGAGAGTACCATCATCTGCCCAGAATGTTAGAACAACTTCCTTACAGATGTCTACTTTCAGGTGTGTTCCTACAATTCATTCTAGAAAAAAAAATGCCCTTGCCAAAGCTGATCCAAAAAAAGAAGAAATTTCTAACAGACCCCAAATGGAAGAAATCCCTGAAAGGATTTTCAAAGTCTTGTCTTAAAGAAAAGTTAATCTGGGGTTAATAGATGCAAACTATTTCCTTTGGAATGGATAAGCAATGAGATCCTGCTGTATAGCACTAGGAACTATATCTAGTCACTTATGATGGAGCATGATGGAGGAAAATGTGAGGAAAAGAATGTATATATGTATGTGTGACTGGGTCACTTTGCCTGTACAGTAGAAAATTGACAGAACACTCTAAACCAGCAAAACAAAAACAAAAACAAAAACAAAAAACAGAGAGAGAGAAAGGTTCAGGGCTCCTAAGAGTATGGTAGAAAATCTGTCAATTTTAATGTAAATGCAATGCAAATGTAAGGTCAAATAAGTTTTAAATCAATAATATGGAAATAAAAAAATGAAGTTACCAAGTCCCTTGTTCAAAGCCTGAGAAAGTTAACATAAACACAAGAAATACAGACCACTCACTTCTGCATATACATGTAAATATCCTAGAAAGTATAGGAAGCATGTTGAGTTGGAAAGAGCATTTATAATTAAATATTACAAATCATGGTAACAGTGGTACTCTAATGCTGAACATTTACGGTGTGTTAGACACCTTTTAAATTCTTTCTATATGTTAGCCTTTTGAAGGATTTGCTATTTTTTCATTTTTTTAAGAAGCAGAAACTAGGGCACAAAAAGTTGAACAACTTGCTCTATTTTACACACCTCATCTGATAAGTTTTTTTCCACATTTTCCAAATGGAAAGCACTGTTCTGTTCAATAAATGAAAAGAAAATAATTTTTTAAATTATTTGGACAATTTTTTTTTGTTTGTTTTAGGTCCACACCTGCGGCATATGGAGGTTCACAGGTTAGGGGTAGATCAGAGCTACAGCTGCCAGCCTATGCCAGCGCTACAGCAACGCAGGATCCGAGCTGCGTCTGTGACCTATACACAGCTCACGGCAACGCCGGATCGTTAACCCATGAGCAAGGCTAGGGATCGAACCTGCAATGTCATGGTTACTAGTCAGATTCGCTAACCGCTGTGCAATGACGGGAACTCCTGGACAAAAAATTATTTAGATCTTTTTACTATCTCACAGAGCAATGTTCAAATAGAGTTCAATGTAAACAATAAAACCATGATGACGGAGCTACAGGTACCTTTTTACATAATATTGGGATAAGAAGACAATAAAGAAAATGTTGAACATAAAAATAGACATTAAAACCAAAATTGAAAAGAAATATGAAAAACTGGGAAAAATATTTTTGACAGATAAAGAGAAAGATTGCTGTTTTGGCATCAATGAAGATCTTACATATTAATGTAATGGAAAAAAATCTTTGAAAGCAAAAAAAAAAGATTAAGCATGCTAGTTACAGTGATGTGCAGTTTAATAAAGAAAACTAGAAGCAATTAATATATTCAACTATGGGGAATGAATCAACCAAGTAAATTACGTCTGTAGGTTAGAATACTATGCAGTCCTGAAAATGGTGTGGATATTGTGGAAGAATATTTCTTGCCAAGGGAGCTATGATATGCCAAGGGGAAAATAGGTTTTAAAATGGAATATATGCTATATGGAATATAGTTATCCACTACTGTCTTTGCATGCCCCGTGCTGAGTGCTCACACACACACCCACACACACACACTCAGGAGATACTGATGTTATTTCTCAGTTGTGAAGATTCAGGAAAACTGTTTTCTTTTTTATATTTTTGAAAATTTTCTAATATTCTAAATTGTAATCCTTTATATTTACAAATACAATATCTAGATACAGCTAGATAGTTGGCAGGTGAGGTTATGAGGTTATATAATAAAAGAAAAAAAATTTTTTTTGGCTTTTTAGGGCCACACCTGCGGTCACGGCAATGCCGGATCATTAACCCACTGAGCAATGCCAGGGATCGAACCTGCAACCTCATGGTTCCTAGTCGGACTTGTTTCTGCTGCGCCATGACGGGAACTCTGAGAAAATTTTATTTTAAGCCTTACTTGGTTTTTGTTTTTCACATTGTGAACCTCCATAGAATTTTTTTTCTGATATGTTTACTGAAAAAGAAATTCCGTAATGAAATTTAAAACAAATATGTTCAGTAGTTAACAAATCCTTTACCCATAAAGGACAATATCCAAGACTTCTATAAGGCCCAACTTGAGGGGGTGCCCCAGAGATCTATTATAAAATATTATCTTCTGTACCATAGTCCATAAGAAGTAAAACTCTACTCATTGAATATATATAAATGGACCCTTTTGAGTTGTATAACACCAGGGGTTGGAGTGCTGTAAGACATCTCCTGAAATTTTTGTTTGTTTGCTTTTTAGGGCTGCAGCTGTAGAATATGGAAATTCCAAGGATAAGGGTTGAATTGGAGCTACAGTTGCCAGCCTGTGCCACAGCCACAGCAACACAGGATCTGATCCACATCTGTGACCTACACCGCAGCTCACGGCAATGCCAGATCCTTCACCCAGGGATTGAACCTGATACTAGCTCATTACCACTGAGCCACAATGGGGAATTCCTGGAATTTAATTTTTAAAGCTTCACCTTTATTCTCTCTGCTTCTTTTATTAAACTTACTCTAACAATGATAGGAAACAAAAAATTTCCCTGTTCTGCTTGTAGCTGAAACTACTGTTTGACTCATGAAGAAATTCTAATAAGAAATTTTCCGTGGTCAGCCCTCAAATCACAGTTTTATGGATACTCTATTGCCCAAATATACTCAGGAGACTTTAGTAATTGTGTAATTAAAATGTCTCATATCATATGTATCTAGAAAAAATATTAAGATTAGGATGTACCCCAAATCAAATGATTAGAGGTTAGAGAATTTTTTAATCTGTAGATTGTTGTCCAGATGACATATCTAAAGCAGCTGAGTTTCAAAGTGCTCTCATGTATATTACATCATTAAAAAATTGTGGTAAAATTCACATAACATAAAATTAACCATTTTTAAGGTGAAGAATCCAGTGACATTTAGTACATTCACAGTGTTATGCAATTATCACCTCTATCTAGTTCCAAAGCATTTTCAACACCTCAAAATAAAACCTGGTGCTCTAAGTAGTTGAAATTGGTCACTTTTACCCGTCCAACATAAATGATAATAAAAATGAAAGCTGCTCATCCTAAATGGTGGAAATACTGGTTCATATCGGATTGAAATAAATATATCTACAAAAGTAGTTCTCAGTCTTCTGGGTGCACCAGAATTACTGGTAGAGCTCATTGAAATACATTGTCGAACCACATCCTGGAGGGTTTGATAGGGCAGAACCTGAAAATTTTCATTTCTCACAAGTTCCTAGAGGATGCTGATGTTGTTTGGATTAGGGGACCACCCTCTGATACCCACTGATCTATGCATTCAGAATTGACAAGCTCTGACTCCTGTTTAAATGTTTATGATTCCCTCCGCTTTGTAGAGAGAGAAAATGGCCCATATGGTACCAGCTGGTGATGCTGAAACCCAACAGCGGGGATTACCCAAAGGTTGTTTGAACTGCACCTCAGAGTCCCACTTCAGGGGAAGTGCAAATGTTAACCTGATTTTGAATTAGAGCCACTTTGAAAACCTTAAACCCGGGGCTTAGCCATGGATTTAGAGGGCTGTATACGAAAGGAGGGCACTTGATTCTTAAAATATATTTTTAGTGACAGGTTCCATTCATAGTGAGTTAAGGTCAGTGAGCAAAAACTAATAATAACAAAAACAAATAAATAAACGCATCTGGAGCATTTCATTTTTTATATAACAAGTGGGTTAATAATAAGGGGTTAAATCTTGGCTGAAAATAATTTTTTTTTTTTTGGCTAGGTCATTTATCCTGTTTTTCACAGGATAAATATTGATGTCATTCTCTACAGATAAATAGATCTGTCATTCTCTACAGAGTCCTTAATAGAGTTCAAACGATCCCACTATACAAATAATGCAGTGCTTTAACAGTGAGTTTTCTTTTGGTTTTTCCTTCTTTTGACATCCACACCTGTAGTATACGGAAGTTCCCAGGCCAGAGGTTGAATCAGAACTTCAGCTGGGGCCTCTACTACAGCCATGGCAACACTGGATCCAAGAAGCATCTGCGATGTATACAGAAGCTTGTGTAATGCCTGATCCTTAATCCACTAAGCAAGGCTGGAGATCAAACCCACGTCCTCAGAGAGACTTTGGGTCCTTAACCCGCTGAGCTACAACAGGAACTCCAAGAGTGAATTTTATATAGTTGGGGCTTTTCGAAACCAATGTTTGCTGAGGACAAAAAGACAAAACAAAACAAAAAACACTGGATGCAGCACCCCTTACAGGAGTTTTTAATTGCCTTTGGACCCTTTTTCTCCAACAGTCAAGACTTTAGAAAAATGCTCTTGCTTGGGAAGAGTAGGAAAAGTTCTCAGCTGAGCTTCCAGCTTTTAACTGTGCCTTCAGTTTTTCTCACTTGCATAAGCCATAGAAATTAAGTTTTTTTTTTTTTTTAAGAAAGGCCTACATATTTGACATGACTGTAATTAAAGTAGTTTAACTTGCAGCACACAGGTTTTCAAAATCATCAGGAACAATAGATCAAGAAGAGAACAATTAAGCATAATTTCTAGCACTTCGTTAAAAACTCCCTCTGCTTGCCCTTTCTGTGATAGAAGCTTTTCTGTTAATATTCTTTGACCT
Organism: Catagonus wagneri; assembly: GCA_004024745.2. Classification (NCBI taxonomy): domain Eukaryota; kingdom Metazoa; phylum Chordata; class Mammalia; order Artiodactyla; family Tayassuidae; genus Catagonus; species Catagonus wagneri. The sequence goes on from PVHT021183543.1 coordinate 38,510,294, forward strand.
GAATGCATTCCTCTATTAGAATTCCAAAGAACTTGATTGGATTTCAGCTAGAATCCATGACCTCTGGTTAATGGTAGTGTATTTCACATTTGGTGGATAAAATACATTTGGACAGGGATAGATAAATCTATTCATGTTAATTCACCATTGACATTCAGTATTTAATTCAGTTTTCAGAAGTGCTGATATTCCTGGCATTTCAGGAAGTTCGTTTTAATTAATATCTCTACACCTCTTTAAATACCAATTTGTATTTTATGTGCCCGCTCTAAGTTAAGGCAGTCTAAGGTCTGTTATTGTGGTTGCCATGGGGAGGGAGAGAGAGTGGGATGGACTGGGAGTCTGGCGTTAATAGACTCAAACTACTGCATTTGGAGTGGATAAGCAATGAGATCCTGCTGTATAGCACAGGGAACTATATCTAGACACTTGTGATGGAACATAATGGAGGATAATGTGAGGAAAAAAATGTATACACACACACACACATATGTACGACTGGGTCACTTTGCTGTACAGTAGAAGTAGACAGAACACTGTAAACCAATTATCATGGAAAAATGAAAATCACACACACAAAAATAAGGTCTGTTATAAGAGCCCCTCTTCTGGGGTTTCCAAGAGTCAACCTTGCCTTTGCTTGATGAAGACAAACAAACCAACCACAAAACTCAGTGTCAAAGACTGTCCTTAATATAGAACATTCTTATGGATACTAGAAAATTGTGCTTTGTCTCTTATGATCAGCTTTCAAACTAGTCTCATCAGAGAACTTTAATTCTGATCTGCTGTGAAGCTAGAAAAGGTGATGCCCCACATGCAAATGTGTTTAAACTGTGCTTTTAAGAATATGACATTAGATGAACTTCAGGTATCCTTCAACCTGGAATGTAAATAGAGATAAACCAGTGGTGGTGGTGGTGAAGGTGGTGGTGCTGGGAAGAGAGAAGGAAGGTGGGAGGGATAAACAGAACCATGCAAGTTACAAGCCTCCTAGAATAAGCCTAGTCTCAAAGCAAAGGGAGATTACACCAGTTAACACTGGGAGGTTTAGATGACTTTTCATTTGAAACCTGGCTCTAAAAGCTTTCTAAAAGCTTTCCAGCATATATGAACCCCTCCACTTTACTCAGGTACAAAGAAAACTAGCTCAGAGGCATCTCATTGAGGGGTAAACACTTGGGTGAGTCTGGCTTTGTCCTGTACCAGCCCTGTAAGTGGGGAAGTTATTCAACTTCTCTGTTTCAGTCTCTTCTGCACAAGGGGGTCAGAGAGCAGTTGCTTGGGAGTCTTATTGCTTTGCCTAGTGATAAGTATATTAGTAAAAAGGAAGTGCTCAGTAAATGTTAGTTTTTAACATTGCTTTTGATAAGACTCCCTCTTTCACCTACTTCCAGTAAGGGTTCACCAGTCCTGTGGACTTTGACCTTAGTGTCCTATTGTAGGGTCTACACTGCCCAGTTGTAGCAAAAATGATGCTACCTCAGTGTAGAGAGAATCCCTACCCTTCGTACCGGGTTACCTCCATATCCTAGCAAATTCCTTATCTTCTACACTTTGTATCTGACCACCCTGGCCTGCCTTCAGCAAGAATCCCATCAAATCAGTTTAGCCAGCATCACCCTCACTGCTGATGTTTCCTCTTAGGAAATTTCCATCTGCTGCTCCCATTCTGCTTCTCAGCTATAAATCCTCACCTACCCTGCTGTATTCAGAATTGAGCCTGGTTCTATACTGAGGTCTCTTCTCTCCTGAATAAAATCTACTCTCACCAGTTTAATTTCCATCTGGATCTGGTTTTCTTTAACATCTCCATGAATGTCAGTATGATTTTAAAAATCTGTGGTTTATATATACTTTCACATTGGGCATCACAAGTCTGGGAAATGAATTAAAAGCAAGGTCAGTTTTCTCTATATTTTATCTTTACTTTTTTGGTACATTTAGGTTGGTTTTAGTCTCATGACACATCTTTTTCTCCTTGTATTTTGTACAGGCTTATTAATTGCCTTAAAAAAGCTGTAGAAAAGATAATAATCTTGCGCCTAGGAGTACGTACTCTTGGATGAAAATTCACGGACACATCCTAAAAAAAGTCCATAGGTGCCAGAATATGGAATATAAAATATGACTCATTTTAAGAACCAATCAAAGAAGAAGATAAACATTTATTCCTCTAGAAATTCCTTTAAGAAATGGTGGAGATGCCTTTTTAAGAACCCAATTTGGGTGAAGAACTGTTTTCTAAGAATGAATCAGACATGAACTTAATAAATAATGGATAAAATATATACTTGGTTAAATGCTGCATTTCTAAAAGAGGTCATTTATCTGTCCCTGCAGTTATAGAACTCATTTAAAGCACTGAGCTCTTAGTGAGGTGAAGCTGTTGTCTAAGAAGTTCTGTTTTTTTGTTTCCCTAAGGGATGCTTGCAAATCAACCAAATCAAAGTATGAAAAGGACACAACAATGAACAGAGAGTAAGAGTGTTCTCAGAAAGCTTAAATTAATTCATAGGCCCTGAGCTGCAATTCATGGACTCTGAGTGTGATTTGTGGACCAGCAGTAGCATCACATCCCCTGGGATCCAGGTAGGGATACAGAATCTCAGACCTACCCCTAACCTACTCAATCAGGGCCTGCATTTTAACAGGATCTCCCCAGGTGACTTGTTTGTAACTTGAACTTCTGAGAATCCATGACCTGAGGCAATATAGCTGATCCTGGAATAACCTTGAGGTGAGGGGCACTGACCTTCAAGAAAATCTAACTGTAATTGATAGTCTCCCCTCTGTATATGCAGTTCCTCCCTATCTGAGGTTCTGCATTTGCAGATTCAACCAATCTTTGATTTAAGTGCCCCCTACTATTCAAACTCATGTTATTCTAGGGTCTACTATAGCTGGTAGGGGTGATTATGTGAAATCTTATCATTTCAAAAGTTAAAGTGGCTTAAGAAGTCACCTTATACAACATTTCTATTTTATAGTCATGGATGGGAACATTCAGGAATATTTAATAATTAGTCCATGGCCACCAGCTTGTGAAAACTAACCCAGAACCTCTAACTTCAAGTGACATTTGTTTCTTGGGTTTTAATTATTATGCTATATCCACAAATCTCCATATGAGCAATTCAATATTAGTACTTCTCTCATTTGAAAAATTTATAATCTCGGATAAGAGAGTTATAAGCCAGGATTCAATGGTTACACGAGTACAACTGTGTCATTTCTCCCCCATGCCACCTTGTAGGACAAAGGTAAGTACTCTCGAAAATAGAAAAATTAGAAGCTAGAAAAGCAAAAGACTCCTAGTGTCTTCAACAGGGAACATCTCTGCTCTCTTTCTTGTGTTTCTTTTTTTTCGTTAACTCCTTGGAATACCAGTCTTCTTTTGAATGGACTGGAATATATCCTTGTTGGAATTTTCCCTTGCTTAGGCCATAATGATATTATTATATAAGAAAACCAAGAGACAAACTGCCACATCCCCTCTGGAAAGGGCCTCTAGGTAGCCTATGCTAAGAACAGTGCCGTGCATCACTGGAAAACTGTTTTAGTTTCTACTAATTAATAATAACCCAATTCATTTAGTATAAGCTCTGGGAGAAGTCTCTGCTGGTACTGCTCAAAGCTAAGAAGATCCTACATCATACCTCTTTTGGAATTCCCAACAGTTTTTATATTTGATAGTGCTGGCATTAGTCCTCCAAAAGAGCAAAGAAAGCAGTTCATTTTTTTTCCCTTAAAATTTTGGCACAGTATTGCAAACTCTATAATACTTCTGGTAAGTAAAAATACTTTCATCTACTAAAAGATATTTTTAGGCCTGAAAATTTAATAAAATTATCATCATTACAGAATTCATACCAAAAGCTCGTCCTCAACACTTTTACAAACTTCTAAACTAAAACATAGCCTCTGATGCTGGAGATTTAGGTCTCAAAGATTCCACACTGTGTTTATAGAAGGGTCTCAGCTTTTGAGCTCAGACTATTGAGTTAATATCATGGTCCTGGAGTTTGGAATTAAAATTCATAGGCTCTGTTTGCTTAAAAAGGTATGGATGGGCTGAGGGTAGCACCGCCTTTATAGACTCTAATGCACATCTCTGGGAAATCTTAAATTTTCTTTTTTTTTTAGGACCGCACTTCATTCCCAGTCTTTCTTTCCAAATTGCTTGACCTACAGTCCTGTGGGTCCCACCAGCAGATGCAGTGGCATCATCTTTCATAGATTTCCTCACCAGGTCCTACAGTTTAGTAAGATGGAATTTGCTCTATAAACCCTGGCTCCACATCACTCTGCATGGCCCTGTCTCTGTGACACTGTGCCAGTGGCATTAGCACCTCTTCCCTCTGCCCGTTTATCAGGCCACCTCCAATCGCTACATGATGCATCTCTATGTGGAATATTTTCAGTATACATAAAACATGGCTTTCTGTTCGCCTGCCCTAGAAAGGCCTCAGAAATGAACATATGTAAGTTCTTTTTGTTTCTTTTTTAGGGTGCACGTTCGACGTATGGAAGTTCCCAGGCTAGGGGTCAAATAGGAGCTGCAGCTGCTGGCCTACACTACAGCCCCAGCAATGCCAGATCAGAGCCAGCCACATCTACAACCTACACCACAGCTTGAAGCAATAACAGATCCTTAACCCACTGAGCCAGGCCAGGGATTGAACCCACATCCTCATGGATACTAGTCCGGTTCCTAATCCATTGAGCAACAATGGGGACTCCCTTAAATTGTTCTTAATTTAATTGACATTAAAATGAATTTTGCAAAAAATGTTCAAAGGAGACCCACTGAATTTGCAAATTTAATCTTCTAAGCTTTTCTATTTGAGACTGACCACTAGGTTCCGTGATACATTGGGATTTGTCATTGTGAGTATCAGACCATGCCAAGCCATTAGAGAGTGAGGAACTTAGCAAGCCTGGCTTAGCCACTGGCCCAGTGTCTGCTTTTAACGGTAAATTTGCTTTTCTATACTCGTATTACATTGATAATAAATCTGCTCCCATCATATTTAATTGTTTACTATGTTTCTTTGTGCAAAATGTGCCTGGACCAAATGCCAAAGGCTTGGAGTTCCCGGAGTTCCCCTGTGGCGCAGTGAGTTAAGCATCCGGTGTTGTCACTGGTATGTTGTGGGTTCGATCCCTGGTCTGGGAACTCCTACATGCTGTGGGTGTGGCCAAAAAAAAAAAAAAGTCATAGGCTGGAGTTGGTGAAGGGATGCAGAAAGATGATTCTTCAGACACATTTTCTATAATATTAAGGGCATGTCAACTTTGCAGGTCATATTGCTGTTCCAAAAATCAGACAATTGAACCAATATAATAACATGACTTTGACCCAGTTTTACTGATGGGATTAATCCCTTATTCACCCAGGTCTGCATGCATGCATTCAGCCAACATTAAGCGAATCTAGGGTGCTAAGCTGGGTGCTGGAAAATACTGAAATACAATTGTGAACAAGACGTAGCTCCTCTTCTCAAAGAGTTTCTACAATTTGGCAGGAGAGATAAAAGGTGAAACCCGTGAAGAGTTATTAACAAACTGTCACATTTGTGTAGAGAGGAAGCAATAAACTTCATTTGATATTTGGAGATAGTGTCCAAATTTGAATTTAAAGAATGAAGAATATTTGAATACTCGGAGTTGACAAGAAGCAGGGGCCACCTCAGGTTTAGGAAACAGTGGAATTAATGCTAAAAAAAGCACGTTAGCGTGAGCCCCAGAGGAGAGGGATTAGCTAAACTTGGGATTCTGGGATGTGACAACTCAGCCAAGACTTGAAAGGAAAAAAACAAACAAAAAAAGAACTGAAGTCAAAAAAGGTAAAAACTAGGAGTTCCAGTTGTGATGCAGTGGCAACAAATCTGACTACTAGTATCCATGAGAATGCGGGTTCAACACCTGGTCTTGCTGTGGTGTGGGTCACTCGTGGCTCAGATCCCGAGTTTCTGTGTCTGTGGCGTAGGCCAGCAGGTGTAGCTCCAATTTGACCCCTAGTCTGGGAACTTCCATATGCCATGGGTGTGAGCCTAAAACAAAATGGTAAAAACTTGATAGTTCTAAAAAGAATAATAATATGACTAAAGGCAGTGAGTCGTGAATCCGCATGGTACTCCAGAAACTAGACACCGTTTGGTGTTTGGTCATAATGGAGTAAAACATATAGAGAGCATCATGCAAAGAGAAGAGGTTGGAATTTTACCCCAACTCCATCTCACACTGAAAAATTCTGCAAGAGGCTGATCTAGGGATGAGTCAAACAGTAACATCTTTTTTCTTCCTTTTTTTTTGTGGCTGTGCCCGTGCCATGTGGAATTTCCCAGTCCAGGGATCTGACCCACAGCTGCAAACTACTCCATAGCTATGGCAATGCCAGACCATTTAACCCACTGCGCCGGGCCGGGGATCAAACCTGCACCTCCACAGTGACTTGAGCTGCTGCAGTCAGATTTTTAACCCACTGGGCCAGGGAAGGAACTCCCATGTGACATCTTTTAAGGTGTGTGTATTTTAAAGTCAGCAGACTTGGAGTTCCCACTGTGGTGCAATGGAAACGAATCCAACTAGTATCCATGAGAATGTGGGTTCCATCCCTGGCCTGGCTCAGTGGGTTGGGGATCCGGCATTGCCGTGAGCTGTGGTGTAGGTTGCAGACGTGGCTCGGACCCTGCGTTGCTGAGGCTGTGGTGTAGGCTGGCAGCTTTAGCTCCGATTCTACCCCTAGCCTGGGAACTTCCATATGCCACCGGTGTGGCCTTAAAAGGCAAATAAGTAAGTAAGTAAATACATAAATAAATAAATGTCAGCAAACTGGAGGTCTGGATATTGAATCCACCCTGCCATATGACCCTTGCTCATATGCCAGCATGGGGGCACTGGCTTGAGGACACGTCTTAGCTCTGGAAAGTGAGAGATCCTAAAAGGATCCATACAGTTCCTAGAACCTGTAGATAGGCACCTAGAACAGCAGCACTGAGAGTCTGGGAAGGATTTGGCCTCCAAAAAGCAGGCAAAATTTCCAGGGATCACACTGGGAACTTGGCCATAGCATGGGTCAGGGTGCCCACTGGGGACAATGGGAGAGTGAGTTCTTCTAAGCAGCAAAAGGCTAGTGATTCTTGAGATAATGGTGGGCTGACAGGATGCTGGGAATGAGCAACAAGAGATGCTATGAACAGACTCCTGTTGCCATTCATGGAAACAGTTATTCCACAGAAATGTAACAACCTAAGGTCTACCGCCATACCACCATACCATCCTGAATGTGCCCGATATCGTCTGATCTCTGAAGCTAAGCAGGGTCGGGCCTGGTTAGTACTTGGATGGGAGAAATATAACAACCTAAGAAAATCTACAGTGTAAGGTCAGATGGTAATTACATTTTGGTGAGGAGGTAATTGAGGTACTAGAAATACTCTATTTCTACATAGTGGTGATTCTGTGTGTGTGTGTGTGTGTGTACGCCTATAGATATTTATTAAGACATAAATATCACATTTACTCACTATATTCAATATAAGTTATACCTTAGTAAAAAGTAAAATTTTAGAAAAAAAAAACTCAGGATGAGGTATTTGTAATTTTTGGTTCTGAATTCTACTGTTGATATGGTTGATGTATTCACAGACTGATAGAATTCCTACTTGGAATGGAGCAAGGCACCCTACCAGGAATGATCATAGCAGCTACTTGTTCCTTCATATTTTGGATATAATCAACATGTGCCACCTGGTTATCATCCTTTTTATATGATCTATCCTCTTTTTTATTTTATTTTATTTATTTATTTATTTATTTATTTATTTATTTGCTTTTTAGGGCCGTACCCTAAAGGTCCCAGGCTTGGGGTTGAATGGGAGCTGCAGCTGCCAGCCTACAACACAGCCACAGCAACACAGGATCCGAGCCACATCTGCAATGTACACCACAGCTTATGGCAATGCCGGATCCTTAACACACTGAGCGAGGCCAGGGATCGAACGTGCATCTTTATGGATGCTAGTCAGATTCGTTAACTGCTGAGCCACAACAGGAACTCCCTATCCTCTTTTTTTCGAAAACCTAGGAAGCAGAAAATTTATTTAAAATGATTCTTATTAGTAAATTAATTCCAGGAGTGTTCTTCCTGCAGTCAATTTACAAATGCACGGAAACCAATATTGTTTTTCTCTGCTAGAGTGCTTCGTTTCATTTCTCTAAGGTCCTTATATTTGTGCCCCGGAAACACTCATTTAAATGCAGGTGTGAGAATGCATAAGCTTCTTAGCCATGACTCAGAGTGCTGACGGGGCCCCTTTTTATGATTTTTCCAGACAGAGAGGAATGCTTCAGCATGTTAAGTAGCTACAAGTGGTGTAATTCAACCCTAAATGGCTGCTCTGTGTGATTGTCTCCTACCACTACATTTCTCTACCTTAAATGTCATGCTAATCCACTGGAATGCCATTTCTCCTCCTTCCAGCTTAGTTCAATAAAGGAGGATCCAAAGTTCAAAATGCAAAACTCCAATCAAAAGCATGTCGAGGTTGCTACCAGTTATGTACAAGGCAATATGGGAGAATTATAAATGAGATTCCAGAAGCTCAAGAATCAAAGGGATGCTCTTTGCTCAAAGGAAGTATGAAGATCAGAAAGTTCTCTCAACAATTCATCAGTAACTACATGAGATATACTGGTGATCATATGTTCCTTCTATGGAGATCCTCCTGGCCTGGGTATTCACGTTCCCTACAAGCAGAGCCTAAGATAGAGGCTCTTTTTTTTTTTTCCCTCATTTAAAAAATATTGAAGTATGTTGATTTACAATGCTGTGTTAGTTTCAAGAGTACATCAAAGTGATTCAGTTATTATTAGATATATATGTGTGAGTATATATATATATATATATACACACACACACATATTTATAATATATATATTCTTTTTCAGATTCTTTTCCCTTATAGGTTACTACAAAATATTGAATATATTTCCCTGTGCTGTTACACAGTAGGTCCTTGTTAGTTATCTACTTCACACATAGGAGTGTGTATATGTTAATCTCAAACTCCTAATTTATTCCCATCCCCCACCCAACTCTTTCCCCTTTGGTAACCTTAAGCTTGTTTTCTATGTCTGTGAGTCTATTACTATTTTGTAAATAAGTTCATTTATATTTTTTTTAGATTCCACATATAAGTGATATCATAAGACATTTGTCTTCCTCTATCTGGCTTCACTTAGTATCATAATTTCTAGGTCAAGATCGGATTCTTTTTTTTTTCTTTTAGGGCCACACCTGTGGCATATGGAAACTCCCAGGTTAGGGGTCGAACTGGAGCTGCAGCTGGCACCTACACCATAGGCAGAACAATGCCGGATCTGAGCCCCATCTGCAACCTACACTGCAGCTTGCTGGATCCTTAACCCATTGAGTGAGGCCAGGGATCGAATACACATCCTCAAGGACACTATTTTAGGTTCTAAACCTGCTGAGCCACAACAGGAACTCCCAAGATAGGGACTCTTAAGCCAGTGATTTTTTTTTTTAAGAGGTCTTGGGAAAAACAATGAAATAATAGAAGACAGGGGATGGGAAGCAGGTGGACAAGGATGTGATTTCACCTGGTGACAGGTCTCAGCCTGATCCCAGAGAGAGTTCTGGAGTATGAATGGTACCACAGTATTGTCTCTACTCGAGTTGAGAGGGCTGACTTTTGACACCACTCTGAGTCAGTCATTGGACACAGGCCACCACTGGGTACCTCCCATACATTTCCAGGCAAGGCAGCTCCTGTTAGTTGAGGACAATTCTCAGAAGAACGGGGTGGCTTGAAGTTGTTGGCAGCCAACACACACAGCATCTGGGGAATAGATACACTGCCTTTGAAAAGGGATGGGGTGGAGTCCCAACTGCATCTCCATTGGGCTTCCCCCACGATGCAACATCTGCCAAACCTCTTCAACTCAGATTTCAGCAGTGGCGTGCTAGTAGATGTTTAAAAACCAGCTCTGGGTTTGGCCTTGGGGAGAAGAGCCATGATTTATAGTACTCTTTTCTGACTTCTATCATATACATTCTCCCAGAATAGCCAGTTCTGATCTATCAGTGTGACCGATCAAATGTGGAATTGGGAAGCAATGAGCCGAAGCAGCCGTTATGCACTAGTGAGATGGTACCAGCGCAGCACTGGCTTACAGCAGCCACCCTTTCTTTCCTATCCTGGCAAATCAGGATTCATGGTCAACATAACTGAATGGCAGCTGAGATGCAGAAGTTTGGAAGAGTACAGGTCTCTCTAATCCAGATTTCTGATTTCGGAAAACTACGCATTAGCCATCCTTTGCAGGTAGATTAGCCCAGTAGACCTAGGGTGACCAACCATCCTGGTTTGCCTGGGACTTTCTCAGTTTGGGCACTAAAAGCTCCTCCTGCATCCCAGGGAAACTCCTCAGTCCTGGACAGTCAAGCCTGGATGGGGGTATGGGGAGTCACTCTAGCAGCTCCCATAAAGTGCATCATGTTTCAACTGTTTCTTCTTGCTTGCACATAGTAATTTTTGTCTATACCATACATTGTAATATATAGCTCTATCCAATTAAAATGTCATCACATAGTCATCTTGAACTCAAGATATCCAAAATAGAACCAGTTCTCTTTCTTCCCAAATTTATTCCTTATTTTCATTTCTGAACCACCCAAGCAAGATTTGGAGAATCATCCTAGGTTCACCTCTTATCTACCCGTTCCACATCCAAATGGTCATCCAGTCACTTCCGCTAACAGCCATTGGCCAGAACTAGTCAAATGACTCCAATTTGACTGCAAGGATAACTGGGAGATACAGGGAAGCATGTGGAGTATTTAATTAGCACAGTGGTCTTGGCTGAATGAATATGTACTATGGACCAGGTCCTTCATTAGGTGCCAGGGCACAAATGTGAAAAGAGACAGGTAGGAGAGAAGCCCCATACTCAGGGAGCATAGGGTCCTCCACAGTAAAGCCTGAAAAACCCTTTAAAAATATAGGTTGTTCATATTACCCTTCTGCTTAAAACTCATAAATTATTCCTCATCCTTGGTGTGGTAAAGCTCCAGCTCTTTAGGAAAGCATTTAAGAGCCTCTCTGACCATAACCTACTTCCTGCTTAGCCTAATTTCTCACTTTTCCATAGGCATACCCAGGTTCTGGTCATACAAGATGTATTTGCAGTTCCTTATGACACCTTAGTTTCTATCTCTGTGCCTTTGAACATACAACTCCCACTGCCTGACGTACGCCCTATAGCTCCATGGCAAGCTCATCCTTGAAGTTCTACCTTGAAGATCTTCTCTCTGAAGCTGTTTGCGACTCATTTCAACAGAGTTGACTTCTAACTGTAGTTCAATCATTTGTTTTCCTATCATTTGTACTCAATAAACTGGGAGCCCCTTGAGAGCCTAAATGGCATTTGATTAAAATTCCTCATAGCACTTATCATAGTGCCTGGCACATAGCAAGTACCAATGAAGTCACTGTTAAAGTGTATTTAGTTGCCACTGGCTTCTATTTATCTCAGGGTGTTTCTGCTGAAAAATATTCATGCGTTCACGGAGCATGCCCTAAATTTTTCACATATACTTAGAGTGGGCACTTAGCAGAATGCTAAGATGGTCCCATATTAATGTCGAATACTGGAAATAAAACCCTATAAAGGAGACAGTGTAGCAAGAAGTCAATGCCACACACCTCAGATAGGACTGAGAAGTGCTTTCAAAATATTTTGAGAAGGTAAAGCCCATTTATATGACTGTGTGAAGATAAGTCCAGACTCTCCAGGCTCCCTCTCTTAGACCAGTAATAGAATATTGCTTTAGGAATATAATTTTGTAGCAGGGGTTAAATTAATCATGTCTTTTTAGTTTCTGTTTTTCTGATGCTTTGACATCTCCATTCCTTGTTCACACTAGAGGGATATCTCTTTTGGGGGCTAACTCCTAGAAGAGTAAACAGCTCAGGCTCGAGGTTTGTATGAACATTAACCAATGCAGAACCCCATCTCCTGCAACCCGTGACTTCCTCTGCTGAGCTCTTGTACTTCCTGCCCTAATCACCCAGGCCCAGCTCTTACACTCTAGAGCTCACTGAAATTATTCAACCCAGACAATCCTCAGTTTTCTTGTCCAGCCTTGCCCATTCCTTCTGGTGGAAACCACAATAAAGACTTTGCCCACATTTTCCCTTCACTCCTTCCATCTCCTAACTGATCCTGGTGCTTTCTTCATATGTCCCCCTGTGGCATGGTGTGCCTCTTTCTCTTGGGAGCTATGAGTAGCAAATTATCTTGAACTGTCTTTTTTTCCCCCTCTTTTTTGGCCTTTTCTCAGCACATTGAGTTCCCTGGCCAGGGATCAGATATGAGCCACAGTTGTGACCTATGCTACACCTGCAGCAACACCAGATCTTTAACCCATTATGCCTGGGTGGGGACTGAACCTGCATCCCAGGGCTCCAGAGACACTGCCAATCTCAGTGCACCACAGCGGGAGCTCCCAAACTACCTTTTCAATGGCTCTCTCTGCTGATCTGTTGGTCTCACTATGTCTAATAATAACAAAACTTACACTTTAAAACAGGAGTGGAATTGTCTTCCTTGGGCCAGAGTGTAGAGTGTACTGAAGAGCTTGCAGAAAGGGACATGAAAGGTTCTAGTCTGCCATCGGGAAGATACAGGCATGACTTAAGAGGTAGGCTGTTTGCAAAATGGCCATGATTTTGCTCTCTGTAATTATGTCCGTGCAAGTTGCCTACTGCTTTTACCCTCCTTTGCTGCTGGGAACACTTGTAATACCATCTGTCCACTGGAGGATAAAGGATTTTCTTGTAGGGAGATCTCAGTGATCCTAGCTGAGACCCCAGACTTGCGAGTGAGGCCATCCTTGGCTCTCAAGCCGCTCCTGAGCTACCTCTACCAGATTTGCCCAGCCAACTGACGGAAGAGTGAGAAATTTATTATTTTCTGTTCTAGTCCAAGCAACTGAAGAGACTGCCTTCCAGAGCATTACTAAATTCTCTGGTCATGTTATCAAAGGGAAAACCTTCATTAATTCTAGAGAACTCAAGATAGAGGCCAGCTGGATTCCCCTGTAGCTTCTCAATTCTTTGTTCCAGGAAAAATGAAGAGTGCAGAGTTCCAACATTCTCCGAATTTTGTAAAATTCTTTTGATTTTTAAAATTTACTTGGATACCATGTCCTTAGAATAGAATCATGAACACAGTCAAGAAATCACTATTCCTTGTCCATCTGCTTTTATACTGACAGTTATAAGAAACAATTAATTATATATTTGCATAATGAGAAATCAAGTTGTATCAGGTAGGCATTATCATATTAATGCCATATGACAAACTGTTCCTACACATAATGGCTTAAAACAGTAAGAAGCTGTTTAGCTTACACTTCTGTGGGCTGGTTTGTGGTTCTGCAGGTCCTGACGGGGCATGTTCCCATGCCTGTGGGTAGATGTACTGTTGGCTGACTTAGGATGGTCTTGGCTGAGACAACTGTGGGTATCAGCTCACTCCATGCCTTTCCTCTTTTAGTAAGCTGGCCTGGCCATAACCTTCTCATGGTGTCAGAGGGCAACTCCAAGAACAAGCCCAGCTGCGCTGTGAAGTCATATCTCTGATAATCTCACATTTACCACTGTTGAGCCCAAAGTCAGAGAAGAAGGCAATTATAAATTTACACGTCTAAGGGCATGGTTACAGGGAGTGGTGGTAGTGAAGGACTGGGGCCAGTAATGCAATCAATCTTCCAACAAAGTAAAGGATAAGTATACCTAAAGGAAAATGGGTGCTCTAAAAACAAACTAGACCAAGATTCTATCATCTGTCATAATGCTTGGGAATGAAGATGTACACTCATTAAATTATTTCCACTGAGCTAGCATGTATTACTATCAAGATGTTGTGACTGCTACAGGAAATATCCTCAGATCTGTATATGATTATTCATCTTATTGTTGACCTATTCACTTTTTTTAATATGAGATGCTTAAAGAAGAGTTTGAATCATTGCTTCAAGTTACAGTGGAAGACGATATGAAACAGTATGATTTACTTCTCAGGAATCCAGGTCATGGTTGACTTCTTTTTTGATGACTGCGAGTGGTAATGGACAAAGAAGAAAAGTGTAGTATTTTAAAAACTCAAGAGAAATAACTGAGGAACAAGGAAGGGCTGTTTCCTCAGAATTTAATATAACATCTACACATTGGATAGTCCTTTAAGCAATATTGGTTAGAACAATCTTTGCATAGACCTTTCTACTTGTAATATATTTACTCCTTTTACAAATAACTTAGACATGACTCCTAAGTGTGGCTTCCAATTGTGGAAGTCATCCTTTGTATTCCATTTCTCATTTAGGAGAGATTATTTCTTATTTATTCATTTTTATGAATCAATATCTTTGTTCCTTTCACTCACTGTGCTTCAAAAGATCGAAGACTGTTCGATTCTGATCAGTTATAACCTTCACACACTGAAATAGTTCTTTAATACTTCTGGAGGGAAGAATATAGTATTCAGAAGTGACTGGAGTTCCCTTCGTGGCTCAGTGGTTAACGAATCTGACTAAGAACCATGAGGTTGCAGGTTTGATCCCTGGCCTTGCTCAGTGGGTTAAGGATCCGGCGTTGCCGTGAGCTGTAGTGTAGGTCGCAGACGCAGCTCGGATCCCCCGCATTGCTGTGGCTGTGGTGAAGGCCGGCGGCTACAGGTCCTGTTAGGCCCCTAGCCTGGGAACCTCCATATGCCGCAGGTGTGGCTCTGTCTCCTGACCATCCAAAGGAAGTTGGTCCATTCAGCAAAAACATTAATGGCAGGTATAACATGTGCCAAGCACTGTACTGGTGTCTGGAAAACACAGGCACATGCATAATGTTTGCAGTGTCCTTGTCCTAACTAAGCTATTCATCAGCGAAGACAGGCTTATAAAGGTTAAGACCATAGTTACTTACTTAAAACAGCGTAAGTTTTATTAGAATACAGAGATGAAAAAGATCTCTGCGGCCTAAGGGTTGAGGTTTATTAGTTACTGGAGCAATTTTTTAAAGACATATTCATACAGGAGGAGGCCCTGCAGCCCACACTGCATGGAGGCAGTTGTGATGAGAAACCGGAATACATAAAAGTACAAGTGGTTTTCACAGGACAACCAAATACAGGAAGCAGTAATGAGCTTCTTGGCATTTAACTTGGAAACAAAATCCAACAAGGAAGATGGGGGGTAAAGCTAAAAGGAATTGATACTTTATAAATTAGTTAAGGGAAGGGAAGTCACATGGTTTGTTGCCTATCCATTTACTTTTAGCACTATCAATTTATTTTAAAAAGGTTTATGTAATGTCAGTTCTCATCAGACCCCTTAGATACTAAACTAGGGCATCATAGCATGAACGAATTTTTCATTATTTTTTTCCTTTGCTAGGATAAGATTGCTTACATTAGAAAGTCATCAAAGAATATGTGAACCTGTCTTATGACTTAATGTGGCTGCGTTCAAGACTCTGAAAACTACTCACCTGTGATATATCTACAGATAATACATGATTTGATTATTGGTATTTCCTCACTAGGATTTATTATTGTCTTTCATTCTTTTATCCCCAGCTTCTCTGTTGGGGTTCTCTGTTCTTCTTCCATGACCCGGCCTTGTAACACTAGGGTCAGTTCTGCAATATTACTTCTTTACTTCCTACAATGACCTCTGTATGCGCCTCATCTCAACTACAGGTCTCACTTGCCATCACACGTACTTTTTAAAATCTCAGAAATTTAAGGAATACATAGATTATTAGTTTATTGATGACTATGCCTTTAAAAATGGCAGGTAACACAATCCCATATTTAATTTTAGTTCAGCTAGAAAAGTAAAAAAATGAATGAATGTTTAAAAATGCTACTAGGAAAAATGAATAATGAATTGCTTTCTGATTTCTGTAGATCCATGTTCTTCAAAAACTTCTAAAATGAGCTTCCACTACTTAAGTGTGTGTATTATATGTACATATATACTTTTATATATGTATATACACACATATATGTTTATATATTCACCTATACATATATACACACACATATATATATATACATATATATCTACTTATATGAAAAATTGGAAAGTAATAAATTTAAATTACTCTCTGGAAACATTGTCTGAAAGAATGTCAGTGTGTTGTCCTTGCCAAACCTTAAAAAAAAGGAAAAAAACCTCTAAACATGGAGTTCCCATTGCGGCACAGTGGAAACGAATCCGACTAGTAACCACAAGGTTGCGGGTTCAATCCCTGGCCTCACTCAGTGGGTTAAGGATCCGGTGTTGCTGTAAATTGTGGTGTAGGTTGCAGATGCAGCCAGGGTCCCTCGTTGCTGTGGCTGTGGTGTAGGCAGGCAGCTGTTAGTTCCATTTCGAACCTTAGCCTGGGAACCTCTATATGCCATGGGTGTGGCCCTAAAAACAACAAACAAACAAAAAAACCAAACCTTTTGTCAAGATTGAAAAAAGAGATCCTTAAGCTTCTATTTAGAATTAAGAATGTCTGGTTAGAGAGTTCTTTTATTCTCATTGGACTTTTACTTATTGTTTTACACTTTGCTCATCCCAGACTGGAGGAATTTCATCAGTAACAAAGACTGGCTTATAGGAATGCCTTTAACAGCACAGCACAGTCTCTGAACTCCTAAGCAGCATTTTTAAAAATTGAGATACAAAATTAGGTTAAGTGTTTCAGGAAGACAGGCTAAATTACTTGCCTTGTATGAAAATTAGGTAGAAATGCCCACCAATTTTCCAAATATTAATTGGATCAATTATGAAGTAATTTATAAAATTAAATTACATTTTCTAAAAAATATTTTTAAAAGCATCCTGCTTCTAAATATATGTGACCATGCGTGACTTTGGGATAATATTTTTATTGTATTGAATAAATTGGTCTAGCTTTTTATGACTCAGTTGATATGCAAATGTTTGAAGTATGGGTATCCTCCATGAAGGAGAGGATTTGCTTTCTACTCAGTTTGAGCATTTAGTTTCAAATGGTGACTGATGTACATCTCTTAAGCTTGTCGTTGGTATAAAATAAAGGGATAAAACAGGTAGTAAAATAAAGGGATAAAACAGGTAGTGCAGACCACAAGTTCTGAAGGGGGGGTGGATATCAACTCTTTTTTTTTTTTTTCCTTTTTATGGCTACAACCAAGGTATACGGAAGTTTCTAGGCTAGGAATCAAATTGGAGCTGCAGCTGTGGCCTACACCACAGCCAGGGCAACACCCGATCTGAGGTGCTTCTGCATCGTATGCCACAGCTTGCAGCAATGCTGGATCCTTAACCCACTGAGCAAAGTCATAGATCAGACTTGCACAGTCACAGAGACAATGTTGGGTCCTAAACCCACTGAGCCACAATGGGAATTCTTATACAATGCTGGACCAAAGGGAAAACAAATCAAGGTGATTACAGGTTAGAATCTACATGAAATCCAGCCTTACTTTGTAAATGATTCAAATGAGCACATACGCAATAGAGAAATCAGATATCTTGACGTTTACGATGTGAGTCTAAAGAATATCAGTAAATAGTGTCTTAGTTAATATGTCAATGTTTGAAACCTAATTAATATGGAAATATTTGAAGTTTGGGTGCCCTCCATGAATTCCTGTGATAGCACTCTCGAGTGAAGTGCAGAAATAGCCAAGAGTTTCCCCACTTAAGGAAAATCAAATCTGTCCACCTAAGGGAACACCAAAACCCCAGAATTGGAAAATTTGTCTCCAGATGAAGTGCTAAGAGGGGGTTACTCCTTGGTCCTGGTCTAATTCAAAGGACAGAAGGAATGTTCTCCCTACTTCTCCCAAATTTATGTCTGAGTCAAGGAAGAAAACATGGGAGTCACAGGGAATCTATCCACAGACGTATTCAGTGGGCACACTAATCAGCTTCCATGGCAAAAGGAAAACTGCTGGGGTCCCGATGTTGTCAACTTTAATATTCTTGTCTACTTCTGACTCTGGTTGGGACTAAGTATAAGATAAGTGGCTCCCTTCACTTGAGAGTCCGAGAAAGCTCTTTTTTCATCTCTAAATATTTGAAGACATAATGTACAAATGTTTCAGCCGATTGCTATATTAAACATCAAGATGTCTGATTTCTCTATCGCATCTGTGCATCTTTGAGCAAGTTACTTAGGGCCGCTGAACCTCCATGTCTTTATGTATCATTCAGTGGTTTAGACTCAATGGCTGATTTCCCACAGGGTTGTGGGAGGCAGTAGTATCAGAAACAGGTACCAGAGGAGCTTTGTTATAACTGCCACTGGGTCGCCCTCACCAGGCCCCTGCTGGTGCCCCGCTCATGCCACCCCCCCCTTTACCATTTTATTGCATTTGGACTTGACTTCCAACAGTGGTGATTTTTTTGTGGCCAGAGGCTGCTTAGTGCTAGCAAGTTGGAAGTGCCAGAGAATTAATATTCTCTGGCAACAGCTTTCAACCAATGATCAGAGGATGTCGGTGGATAAAGAACCTGGCTCCCTTGCATCTCAGGTTGGAAAACAGGTTTGTATCCAATCCTATCTCGTAGTTTCCTGCACGACTGACTGGTTGCCCACAGTGGTAACGAGCTTGATAACACATCCTTTATTGACTGTATTCCTTCCCCTTTTCATTTCCCCATAACTCCAGGGTTATTTCCTAGGAACGCCTTCAAAATAAACCATTTCTATCCAAATCCTTGACTTAAGATCTGCATCTGGCCAACTCAAATTAAGACACCTCCCACCATTAAGTGTTTTGTGGTGGAAAATAATTAAGAAACATAAACGTATGTTTCCACTGTTTTCTAATGACTCTAAAATTCTATGACCCCTAGTCTTCACCTTAGCATTTCAAGTAAGAGTTCTCTCTCTCTTTTTTCTGTCCTTTCTTTTTTTCTCTCTTTAGCTCTTGATTTCTTCTCATTTGCTGTGTAACTGATTGATACGAACTTCTGAGATCTAATCTATATGCTTCAAACATGAACCAGATTTTAAAAACAAAGTCTTAGAGGAAATTCTAAAAAGATCCACACTTATCTTACCCCTCTTTTGCCCATGAAATGATGTTCATCAACTACAGACTGTGCAATGTAAATGCTTAATTATCCTGAAATAACAGACTTAAAGAGGAGTGGAATTCTTGGCTTTTTTGTTTTGTTTTTGTTTGATCATGCTCTGAAAGTCATGACAGAAACTATTGCTGTAATCACCCATTGATACTCCAGAATTCTGCTCCAAGAAAAACAACAAACAAAAATTAAAAAAAAAAAAAAAAACATGCCTTGGGGAGCTTAGAGTACAGCTTGATTAGCAGAGATCAAAGTAAAACCATTTAGAACCTGAGGGTTTTTTTTTTTTTTGAAACAATGCAAATTTATTCTCTTACAGTTCTGGTGGTCAGAAATCCAAAATAAGTCTCACTGGGTTAAAATCAAGGTGTTACCCGAGCTGTGTTCCTCCTAGAGGCTGTATGGGAGAGAACTTGAGTTTTTTACAGAGGGGTCAGGATCTTTCAGCCAGAGTCCAGCACTCCTGAATGATGTAAATAATCAGCAGCCCTTTTCTTTATTAATGGAAGTATAAATTGGTACAACCACTTTGAAAAAAAAACAGAGGTATACATAAACATTCATAGGTGTATGGTTTTGAAATAGAAAAAATAAGAAATATCGCCAATGTTCCATACTTTAGAAAAGTTATATAAAACTTGTAGTAGGTTCAAAAGAGATTTTGAAAAGACATACACAGAGACTTGCCCTGCCCTGCCAAATACAGCCCAGTGTGTTCCATTGTTCTTTGTATGAAAACCAAATTCTTACTATCATCGTCAAAGCTCTACATAACTGGGTATCTATGTTCTGTTCCAAATTATCCTCAGCCCACACTCTTTTTCATACCGCATACCTTTGTCCCACAGGACTCCTTGTGGTTTCTACAAAATCCCAGGATTGCTTGCACCTTTCAACCTCTTACATAATGGACCTTCATGATGTACACTATACCCTGCCCATCGCCTGGGCTACTCTTCCTTCCTTTATTTCTTCCTTCCTTCCTTCCTTCCTTCCTTTCTTTCTTTCTTTCTTTCTCCTTCTTTTTCTTTCTTTCCTTCCTTCTTTCTTTCTTTCTTTCTTCCTTCCTTCCTTTCTCTTTCTTTTTCTTTCTTTCCTTCCTTCTTTCTTTCTTTTTCTCTTTCTTCCTTTCTTTCCTTCCTTCCTTCCTTCCTTCCTTCTTTCTTTTAATACATATCTCAGCTTAAATGTTTCCTTCCCCAAGAGTCCTTTACTAACCACTCAAAAAAAAAAAAATACGTCTTTCTTTACTCTGAGAATCTTGCTTTAGTTCCTTCACATCATTTTTCTTGTTTATTCATTTATGTGTTTGTTGTTGGTTTTCTCCCATGGAGATGTCAGCACCATAAGATCAGGGACCCTACCTGTCTCATTTATTGTTGTGTCTGCAGTGCCTAGAATAGTATCTGGAACAAGACAGGTACTTAGTGAAGATGCGTCAACTGAATGAGTCAATGAACAAATGAATCAGCTTGATAGCTCAGCTCTGCTTCCTCTGTAGGATAAGTGTGCATGTATATCTGTATCTTGCACATATGTCCCCACATGTACCAACATATACATACATATATGGTTACACACTATGGTATATATTGGCACTGCTCCCTCAGCACTTAGGCTGTGCCTTCCTCACCGTGTAGCAACCACGGATTTAGAGAAGAACTGACCCACCCACAGTTGCAGAGGTGCCTTAATTGGCTTAAAGCCAATATTGTCATCTGGTCATATTTTTAAATTTTAAGGTTCTGGGTGATGGGCA
Organism: Catagonus wagneri; assembly: GCA_004024745.2. Classification (NCBI taxonomy): domain Eukaryota; kingdom Metazoa; phylum Chordata; class Mammalia; order Artiodactyla; family Tayassuidae; genus Catagonus; species Catagonus wagneri. Next base: position 38,531,212 of record PVHT021183543.1, read on the forward strand.
TTTCACCCAGAACTCTGGGATTTTGTTCAACGTTTGAAGGATAGAAGCCCTATTCTGAGTCTCAGTGTGACCAAGGCAGCACCTAGTTTTAGTTTCTGCTGGTGTAAAAGTGACAAGAGAAGAGCCTACCTGCATATGAAGCAGATGTTCTAGAAGGCAGAGTGAAAAGAAAGAAAGCAACTGGATTCAATGACCTGATGGACCTGCTAGATTGAACCTGAACCCTGACTGCTGGGCTTTCCAGTTAACATGAGGAAATAAATTCTTTCACTGCTCAAACTGGTGTTAGCTGGCTTTGTGTTACTTGCAAATAAAACACTGTCATTGACACTGGTACTAAATTCTAATTACTGAGAGCCTTCTGGGTGTATTTCCTCCCAGTAATTTCTAATGATATTAAAAGATAGTTATAACTAGAATGCAAGTATACTTTTGTGCACTATTTTTCTACTTATTCTTACAGTAGAAGCATTTATTTTCATGCTAATTTCTATCTTCACAGACATAATCTTGTTGGTTATATCAATATCTATTAATTGCATATACTATAACTTAACTATCCACTTCCAGAAACATAGGGTATTATCACGCTTCTCATGCTTTGATTAGTTTCTTTAATATTTGTTTCCCAGAAATTTAATCATTAGGCCAAAGTGTATGGAAATTGATTCACTTCATAAACACAATGTCAAATTGCTTTGTAAAACAATTTAAATATTTTTTAATACCATCGGTGTCCTGCCTCTCTTAGACTATGTCACAATTTTACTTTTCATGAAAATATAAATACATCTATAACTGATAAAATTATGTTTTAATTTGCATCTCTGACAACTAGAGTGTTCGGATAATTTCTGATATGTATTTTATTATTGACACGTATTCTTTGGGGAAACATTTCTCACTTTGTAGCTGGAATTTGTAGTCTGCTTTTCAAACTCATCGAGGCAGATGCTCTTGGCATCCTAGCAATACCTTCTGGGCTCTCCGAACCCCTTCAGACTCAGACCAATGCCTTTCACAGAAAACAACTGAAGTTTTCTGCCTGAGAGTTTGATTGTAGGCTCAAGTACAGGATGAGCAGGAAGGGGCTGAGTTCACTAGCCAGAAGCATCCATCCTTCAAAGACTGATAGGAGCTGGTGTGTAAGTACCCCAGCTCCCTTTCTTCTCTTGTCAGATAAAGTAAGGTCGAGTTTTTACATTCTTGCTCAGAGCATCCCAGGGGGATTAAGCTCCAGCTGTCCATGTTGTAATTTGATGACTCACAATATATTGGCTGCCTTCCCCTCCCTGTGTCGCCTCTTACTCCTATATCTGAGCTTATTGTCATCACCTTCCAAATAAATTCTCTACCCCAAGCCTCCTTCTCTCAGTCTCCGTCTCTAGGGAATCCAACTTAAGACACACATCATATGAAGTTTACCATAGTATAATGACTCAGGCTTTATAAAATATTTACTGAGAATTTGAAATCTTTCCTACTCTACGTTAAAAAAAAATCAACAAAATTCAAAATAAAGCAGTTCGTTTTCTTTGGAAATAAGCTGAAGTACTTTGTACAGTGTATGCCAGCCTTTTAAAATTCTTAAAACACGTTCAAGAAAAAGAAGCAAAAATAACTCACAACTTGCTCTGATTTCTAAGCTAAAAGGAGTATTTATTCAATATATAGTGGCTTCAGGACTTAGTCTTTTTTTTCCTGTGGGGGACTTCTTAGACTTTTTGATAAGTACAAATTTCTTTCTCCCTAGGCTTTAATCATCACTCTTTAAGGAAACCTTTTGAAATGAAGGCAAAATATGTTGCAATAACTAGGCCCTTTCATTAAATTCATCCCATAAGAAAAGCCCACACAGTAACTGATTTTTGACCTCACTTCAAATAGAACTTTGGCTAGAAAATTCTCAGAGGTAAAATAACAAGAGTAATGGGAACGTTTCATATTTAAGGTTTTCCAAGAACCACAATACACTTTTCCCAGCATACTTGGTTGGGGCTGTGTGTAAAGTTCATTGGGAGTATAGATGGTGTTTCAGAGATTTCAGAAAGAGCCTGTTTTTCAAGTATACATGACTTCCTGTCCTAAGGGTTGATAACGTAAAGAGAAATTCTTCTTTTAAAAGAAAGCTTGTTGTTAAGACAATATCACAGCTACTCATGCATGTCTTTCCAAACACTGAATTTTAGAACTTCTAACTTCTTCAGATATTTGAGTATGAGATCTGAAACTCAACTGATCATAAATTCTCTATAAAGTATAAATTCACTTCAAAGCCAGAGCTTTGATTGCTAAGTCACAGCTTATAAATAGTGTCCTTTAAAAAAAATGAACAGCTCCCAATGGGCATTTCAACATTGGTTGCTTTTAAGCAGAGTGGGAGAAAGTACCACCTACCAGTAATGATTATTGTTTAACCTATTTTAAACTAAAGTACCATAAAATAGTTTCTGATATATACTAGTGAAGTTACTGGTTTATGGGCATCATGACATTCACTCAAAATATTTGGAAATTGGAAGGAAAGCTTTGCCATCACAACTTGGATCTTCCATCAAGATCTTGACATTGTTGTAAAATATTCCATTTATGAACATCATGTCCTCAGGACTCAGGCTGTCTACGAGGGCAAAATGAAGTGTGAAGATTGGGATGTCTAGACAATTTAGGTTAAAATCTGTTAATGTCATTAAGTAGAAGTGCTCGACAGAGGGGGGAGAAAGAATGAAATCACCACAGACCTCTATCAGTGTCATCGTGTTAGCCATCCTACCTTTTTTTTTTTTTACTGTAAAAGCAATAGTAATAAAATTGTAGTAAAAGTAATAAAATAAAAAGGTAGTAAAAAAGTAATACTTTTCGAAAACTCTAATACTTGCTCCCAGGTTTGGCCCATCCTTTCTGGCTCAAGGTTAAGAGCATACAAATCAAGAGTCAACCCTGGAAAACCCCTAGCATTTAGCTGGATAAAAGGGCTACTCCTTTTCAAGGTCTCTGCAACTATTTCCCAGGTAAATATCACATAATGATCCCAAATGCCAGGGTACCCTCATCACAAAAAACTGGATGTGATCTGATCAAGTTACCTGATGCGGGGCCAGAATTGGAAGTTTTGTGTTTTTTCCTCTCTATTTCTCGTAGCAATTCTAAATTAATTGCCTACTACATAGCAACCTGAGGAACCCCAAAGTAAAAATGGTACTAGCACAACTGAAATATCAACATATTCTTTTCTTTAAAAATTTTTATGGGGAGTAACCATTGTGGCACAACAGAAATGAATCTGAGTAGTATCCATGAGGATGTGGGTTCAATCCCTGGCCTCACGCAATGAGTTGGGAATCTGGTGTTGTCATGAGCTGTGGTGCAGGTCACAGACGTGGCTCAGATCCTGAGTCGCTATGGCTGTGGTGTAGGCTGACAGGGTAGCCCCAATTTGACCCCTAGCCTAGGAACTTCCGTATGTCGTGGGTGTGGCCCTAAAAAGGAAAAAAAAATTATGGCCCCACCCACAGCATATGGAAGTTCTGGGGTCAGGGATTGAATCTGAGCTGAAGCTGTGACCTATGCCACTGCTGTAGCAATGTTGTATCCTTTAAGGCGCCAGGCTGGGGACTGAACTCACAGCTCCGCAGCAACCTAAGCTTCTACAGTCAGATTCTTAACCCACTGTGCCACAGTTGGAACTCCTCCACGCATTCTTATTCTGACATGATCACAGAAGGAACCTTCTATACAGATGCTCTGTTTCCTAAATGTGTAGTTTTTTAAAAATCGGAAATGATTTATTCTCTTACTGTTCAAGCTATGTAACTGAGGTCCAGGAAAATCTAAAACAGGACTTCAGCACCCTTAAGTACTACAGATAAATAGTCATGCATTATAGTCAGTTGTGCACTAAATTTATGTTACATCACTGAGAATATTCCAAGAAATTCAATAATGTCTATTTATTAAATTTAGTGCTATACCAAGCAAGCAAAACAACTCTAAAATATATTCAGTGGAAACTCTAACTGCTTAAAAGGTGTCCAATGGAAAAGTTATGTTTATTTGGTGATATTTAAATAGTGATCATCATCTCACTTACATTCACAGGATTCCAAAGAATCATTGTCTTTCACATTCCCAAGAATAAATCACACATCATTGCATCATTTCTTAGCCCTGTTTGACACTGAAGGTGCTAGGATATCTCTTGTCATGTTTATTTATTAAAAAAAAAAACCTTTTTGATGAAGTACACGCTTGGTTCATAGGCTGAAAAACCAATGTAAGTTGGGGTGTTTTGTTTGCCCATTCACTTGATATATTCAACTATTTCTCCATTTATAAATGAGCCAAAAGCTTAACCTCAAATGAATATTGCTCACAAGCAGACGGTGGCTATTGTAAGGCAGTCAAATATACGCTGTGAAATTACAAATGGATGGGGGGCTTAAAACTAATTTTAAAAAATTAAAAAGAAATGATTTATAAGTACTTATATCATATTTTAGTTATATAATCGATAGCAAATAAATGATGAGATGAAACTTTTTTAAACCATTGACTATTTTAAAAAAATATGTAAGAATCAATTTTCCTTCTTAAAGAACAAGCTTATTAGAGCAGGGATGCAGGGCTGGTGGTGGCATGGATCCAGGGCTTCATTCCCTAGAGACGGAAGTCCCTTAGAAATTCTGCTCCATCATCCTTAACAATGACTTCATGGTTCAAAGTGGCAGCTGGAGCTTCAATTTCCACTTCTGCAGTACAGGTATCAGAAAGGAGAAAGAGAGGGAAGATAAAAGGCAAATCCCACCTATCTATACTCTCTTGAAAAAAAAAAAAAAAAACCTTCCTTAAAGTTCTTCCTCATGCTTTTGTTTATATCACATGGGTCCGAAATTAGTCACATGACCAAACCCACTCTTTTAGCTGATTACATTGCCACCATGAACCTCACTGAAGGAAAAGGAAGGAGAGGATATGGGTTGAGCCAGTATGCTGCATATTTTCTGTGTGCCCATTCAGATCCACTTTCCAGCCTTCCCAAGGGGACAGTTCTGCACCCAAGGGACAGACCTTAATGAAGTGCATCTGCAAAGCCTTTGCCCTCTGGCTTTCCTTTGAGTTTGGACAGTGAGACACCCCAACAGGTGACTGAAAGTTGGGAGGAGGGAAGTGATAGGGCTTTTATTTCTCCTGCTGGAGATAAGGCCAGACACCTTGTAAATGGTAGCTAAGTTCTTTTTCAAATGAGGCCTTTTTAACTTGATTTGCCTTTGCCGCTAGATAGAGCTATACTACTCCCCCCGCACCATTTTAAGAAAAGTAATTATTTTTGCTCTAATTCTTAAACAAACCTTTAAATTCATTGCATGAATGCAAGTCTTATTTGCTAAATTCACAGAAGGACTGTTCCAATTGATAACTATTTACAGATTGGCTACCTTCCTACCCCATGATTTAAGATAACATGTAAACTCCTTGTTTCGGCTGTCAGTATCATAGGTCTTTTGGTTTTATACACTGTAAACTACCGAGAAGATGCACTTCCATGCAAGCGGGAGAAGTAATGCCATTCATGGCCAACGACTGGCCAGCAATATGTATCTCATAAAGATGACAGACTGTTTACATTAAAAATCCGAACCGCGATGATGTCTTTTCCTGGCTTAGAATTTATTCTAGTTAGTAAAAATAGTGCATCACCCAAAATGTTTCCAAAGGTAGTAATTTGAGGTTGAGAAATATTACAGAAATTCCTTTTTTTTTTCAGGTATTATTAATGTTAAGATTAGCTCTCTGTGAAGTCATGTTGCCTAAGTGCTTAGACTTTCAGTTGGTTATATTTAAATTGGTGTTACACTTATTAAAAATGCCACCCATTTTTTTGGAAGAGCAATTTCTAGTTCCCAGAAGAGTTGGTGTGCTGTTTGGCAGAAAGACTGCACACTATTCTGGTAGGTGGGTTGGTTTCATAAAACCTAATGCAGCCAGAGCAAAAGAGATTGCCTTGGACCAGTTTCTACTTATACATGCTGCAAAAGGGAGAAATATTTCAATGAGCAGTGGACATGTAGCCTGAATTTTGGCTCTGATTGAGACAACTGCCTTTCCTTTCCCAAAGTGCCAGGCATACCCTGGCCACTGATAAAGCACTGCTTCCTATAAAGCATCAGCTCTCCGACGAGACCACAGTTGTAGATCACTGGACAGCTTTTCAAATTCTCAATCTCTGGATTGCACCTCCCAGCCCAAGCACATCAAAATCCTGGTGTGGGGCTGGACATTATAATTTTTAAGGCACCCAAGGTAAGTCCAGTATACAGCCATGGCTGAGCACTGCTGCTATAAAGAGACAATGTTCAAGATGTGAGTAGGATATGGATAGGAGTGGGTCTTCATTTCAGTTTCCCATGTAAAGCAGCCCTTCCATTCTTAGCTATGAAGTAATGTAACTAAGTAGGCTAAGAGCAAACTGAGCAAAGACCTTTCTCTCCCCTCCAGCTTCCTTCACCCAAGGGAAGAGCTGCTAAAAGGAAAGAAGAAAGCAGGCTTAGACAGACTTTGTTTCATCTCACACCAGGGAGAATTTCTTGATGCAAGAATATCAAATTGACCTACCTCTATAATTTCAGGTGATAGGGTGAATGGGGACAGACTTATTAGGTTCACATATGTTGATTAGTGAATGTTCTTAATTTCATAGAAAAGATCCTATTAACTGTAGACTTGACTTTCTTTAAAAGATTTTTAGTCAGTTGCATTGATGATGTCAATTTGGCTACGGTATAAAGCAGATTTATTCTATAAACTATACTCTCTAATTGCTTCCGTTAATGAAAGTTAATCCTCATGCACATTGAGGCATTGAGGCAAATTTATTGAACACAAACGAGGAAAGGTAATGAGGAGGGAGTTTTTTAAAAAAAAAATTTTTACTTTTATTGATAGAGCTAAACCATAGCAGTTGTTCCAATGTGACATATCTAGACAGAACAGAAAGTGGTTTTGGACATTTACTTGAAATGTTAAAAGCATTAGATTTCAAGTCTGCAGAGCTTGGGGCTTGGCACCCACTTAAGCTAACTTAGAGAAGTGTTTTTAAACTGTTTATGTTCCAGTTGTCGTAGAAGCACAGACTAAGAATGAGGGCCCTAGAATTATACATCATCTCTCTGCTCAGATTGGAAATCTTATTTACAAGTGACATAATTATATTATGTTCTAAGTTAGAGATACCAAACTTTACAATGTAAATATAAACCTAATTCTACTCCTTTGGCTAAAAGATGTATACATAACTGGTAAACTTTATACAGAAGGACATCTAACTGAAAGATCCACGAATAGGGAGATAATTTCTACTGGTGGTGTTCAGCATTCTGCCTGAAACCATCCTTGACAAATCCTTGGTCATCTCTCCATGGTCATTCTCCCATAAAGTGGCCTCTTAGAGAGGATTCTGCTTATGTCTTCTATAACTTGATTAATCAACATATTCACCTCTTGAAGAGTTTAACCCTATTGACAAGGAAATTCTTTCTAGCGACAAACTCAAATTATACTGCTGACATGAGGTTTTATCCTTATTATCTGTCCTTTCCTCCATGAATATGAAGAAAAACTCACAGTGCCAAATGTTTCATAGTTATTATTTTGTAAGAAGACCACTTTATGGCATAAAGATTTTTTTGTAGAATCTCAATTTGTATATATATATGGTCTGGATAAAACACACACATGGTCAAAGATTGGATAGGAAAATGTATGATTATAACAGACAAAGTAGACTGATAGGTTTGGGATATCTGTTTTTCTTTTTTCATTTATATTCCTATATATACACAGGAATTAACATCATTTAACATGGAAAAAAGGAAAATGATATTTAAAAGTACATACCTCTCTCCTTCACTTTTTGTTAAGTTACTTTTGCTTAGGCCAGTGTTTTTCAACCATGGTCAACCATCAAATCTTTTGAGAGGCTTGTAAAACTAGTGAAGCTCAGATCTCATCCTCAGAGATTCAGATTGAGTTGATCCATAATGCAGACTGGATATCAGTATTTATTTTTCAAAATTTTTAACCTATTACAGGTTGCTGTAATAGGCAGCCAGGAATAAGAAACCATGACTTACAGGAAGAGTTCTCAGCTTTAGTTCAACATTAGAAATTCCTGAGGAGCTTAAAAAAATCTTGATGCCTGGGCAACACCCAGGCAACTTTAATTAGCATAGCTGTGGATGAGACTCAGGCATCAGCATTGTTAAAGCTCACAGGTAATGCCAATGTTCATCCAAGGTGGAAAACCCATGACTCAGATCAGTGCTTCTCAAAATGTGGTTCAAATACCAGCAGCATCAACATCGTTTGGAAGTTTGCTGTAAATGCAGATTATAGGGCCACACAAGAGGCCTAATGAATCAGACACATTGGAGTGGGGCCCAGCAATGTACACATTTACTGACCTCTAGGGGAATCCTGCATTTTAAATACATCATTCTCTTGCCCTCTGGCCTCCGTAGTTTCTGATGAGAAGTAAGCTATTGATCTTGAAGTTCTCCTGTATGTGAGTAATCACTTCTCTCTTGCTGCTTTCAATTTTTTTTCCTTTTCTTCCTGTCTTTCAACAGTAATTATGATGTGTCTCAGATCTCTTTTCGTATGTCCTACTTGGGATTCCTTAAGCTTCTTGGATGTGCAAATTTATGTCTCATTGAATTTTGGACTTTTTCTATTATTATTTCTTCAAATATTCTTCTGCCCTTTTCTCTTTACTCTCTTTCTGAGAATCTTATGTTAATATGCTTGATGGTTTCCCACAGGTCCCTTTAATTCTGTTCATTTTTCTTCATCCTTTTCTTTTTCTTTTTCCCTCAACCTAGATAATTTCAATGGAACTGCCTTCAACATTGGCTGATTCTTTCTTCTGTTTGCTCAGATCTGCTGTTGAACCCCTCTGATAAATTTTTCCTTTCTGTTTAATTACTTTTAAGCTCCAAATTTTTCTATTTGGTTCCCTTTTTACAATTGCTCTCTTTACTGATATTCTATATTTTTGAGACATTATTCTCCTGGCTTTCTTTAGTTCTTTGACCATGGTTTCTTTTATCTTTTTGAGCATGTTTAAAAGTTGATTTGAAGTTTTTGTCTAGTAAGTTCAATGTGCTGCCTCAGAAAGAGTTTCCCTTTTTTTTTTTCCTTGTGAATGAGTCATACTTTCTTGTTTCTTTGCATGCCTCATAATTCTTTGCTAAAAACTAGATATTTTGAATAGTATTATGTGGTAACCCTGGAAATCAGATTCTTTGTCCTCCTCAGGATTTGCTGTCACTGCTTGCTTTTGAGTTGGAGTTATTTTTCTGTTTAGTGAATTTTATAAACTCTTATTTTATTGTTGCAAAATATAAATATAAAATTTCACATTTTCGATTTCACATTTTAACCATTTTTAAGCATACAGGTCAGTAGTATTAAGTAAACTCATATTGTTGTATTGTGCTATCATCACCGCCATCATCTCCAGAACTTTTTTATTTTCCAAACTGAAATTCTGTATTTATTAAGAAATAACTCCTCATTCTCATTTCCACTGGTGCATGGAAACTGCCACTTTACTTTTTGTCTTTATGAATTTGAGTATTCTAGTTGTTTCATATAAATGGAATCATACAAATCATGTTTGGCTTATTTTACTCAGCATAATGTCTTTAAAGTTCATCTGTGTTGTAGCATATCAAAGTTTCCTTTCTTTCTATTGCTGAATAATATTCAATTGTATTTATACACCATATTTTATTTATATTAATGGACACTTGGGTTCCTTCCACCTTTTGACTAGTGTGAATAATGCTGCTATAAACATGAGTGTATGAATATCTGTTTCATTCCCCACTTTCAACACTTTGGGGTATACATACAAGAAGTTGAATTGCTGTATCCTATGGTAATTCTATGTTTACTTTTATCAAAAACTACTATACTATTTTCTACAATGGCTGCAATATTTTACACTCTTACAAGGAATGTGTAAGTGTTTCCATTTCTTCACATCCTTACCAACACTTGTTATTTTCTGTTTCTGTATGATAAAGTAGTCATTCTTATATGTGTGAAGTGGTACATCACTGTGACTTTGATTAGTGACATTGAACATCTTTTTTATGTGATTGGCTATTTGTATATCTTCCTTGTAGGAATTGCTATTCAAGTTCTTTGAGACACTCTTTCAATGTTTAGATAGGCTATTTACAACTCTATGTTAAATGTGACCTTTCTTGCATGGACCCTAAAGATCAATTGGAGGTGAAAGCTTTGGGTCTCCTCAAATCTTTTCTGAGCATGCACTCTCCCTTGAGCATCAGGATGGCTTTTTAGATTCCTTGTTATTTTGGGATATTTTCAAAACTCTTATTCCTCGAAGTAACTCCCTCCACAACTTTTCCTCCTGGACTTTAGGCATAACTAGTTTGCCCTAACTTTAGTCTTTTGCTCTTGGTGGCAGCAGTTTATTCACTTGCCCTTCAATGTGTTTGAGGAATGCCCTCTGCCTAGGTTCTTTTCTGTTCCTAGAGAATTCCAAATTAAGCACAAAACACAAAAATGCAAATACCTTGTGTCATTTCTTCAGGGAACACCGGACATACCAAAACAATCAAGCACAGTTCCTTGATCACAATATTTACTCTGTTCCTTCTAGAACCAGGTACTCACACTGAGAACATAAGCTCCCATCTTCATCAACACCACAATGCTGAGGAGGGAATGTGTGACAAGGCTAAGTTAAAATGCCAAAAAGCTTTCTTTGGTGTTTAAATGATCTTTTCCTTCACCGAACATTTGCTTGGTTCCCTTAAACCTTAGGCTATTTTCCAGAGTTCCTGATAGGATTGATTATGATAATTTTTGCTAGCTTTATTGGTGTTTCTGTGGTGGGATGGACCCTTATAGTTCCCAATCTGCCATTTTTGCTGATTTTAGCACTAAAGTTCACACTCATAACCTTATATTTTTAATATATTTTTTAGGGCTGAATGGTATTCAAGAGGCAAATAAACATGATATTAAGCCAATGGTAGAAGTTTTGAAGTGAAAGGGCAATTCTGACACAATCGGGACACACATTGCTTCTCCCCTCTCCCTTCCTCCCACACTTATATAATCCAAAAGCAGGAAGAAAACACCAACTCACAGACTAAGACCGTCCAGTGCAACCTGGAACATGGCACCTCACTCAGTGAGGGACCTTGGCTTGAGCTTTCTGAGGTGGCTTTTGTGATTTAAGCATCTCTGAAGACATACTTTCTCCCTCCTGGTTGGTCCTAAAGAGTTCTCTGGATAGGTTATCAATTTGCATTTTCTATAAACCTTTGGCTTTCTTCAGTTCTTCAGTATTTCTCTCAAATGTGACACTTAAAAAATGAGTGGAGATATTTTGCTTTAATGATAAGACTGGGTTCAGGGCATATGTCCATGGAGAATACAGTATATATTACAGGAGCTATTTGGTTGCCAGGGCCTCATCAAAAACATTTGACAATTGCTTAAGCTGGAGGGGAATACACTATAATTTCCATGTCTGCCCTGAATAATCAGTCACTGACAACTTAGAATGTTCCTACCAATAAATACAGATCCAATTTTCTCCACTCCATCAAAACCAAGCATATGATTTTCAGAAAGGATTTTTAAAATAATTTCTAGACCTGACTAAAATTACATGAACAAAACAATGAGTCAGAGGAATGATTTTTTTCAATGAAGAGAAATTTAATAAGTGACCATGAATGTCTGCTGTTATGCTGGGTAGCCCATTTTGCATGATCAAAAATCTATCTAATAATAACCAAAACATCCGGGTTAATGTTGGGATCAGAAAATTCTTTCAGTTAATGTCTATGATCACTTGAATATCCCTCAGCTTCCCTCAACCCCAGTCTGTGATCACATCCATCTCTTCTGTCCCAGGTTAATTATTTTACTTTTCTCAAATCCCAAAGGATTCTACCTATTTGTTAATATCAAACAATAGGACTGGACAAAGACACAAATAAAGTTAATTGTTGTATATGCCATGCAACGAAAATCTTTCTAATATATGAAACATGGGAAAAAAACTGTGTCAATGAAACTTGAGAAGATCATTATGAATGAGAACCTACCAAAGGAATAAAACCAATCACAAGATATTTTGCCATAAAACTGGGTAGCCATTTTTTGTTTTTTAAGGCTTGGCACTTTAAGGGGAAAGTTTCACTTTTCTAAAGAGTTTCCTTAAACAGAACATCACATGACGCAGCAATCTCACATGAACTCTATCCTTCCATATGCTAAATTTGAATTTAGCTTCTGAACTAATGTGGAAAAACAACAGGTAATAGCAATATTGTCAAACAGGAACTCATAGCTGGGCAACAACTTTAGTTAATGGCTTTTTGTTTGTTTGTTTTTTTAGGGCGGAACCCATGGCATATGGAGGTTCCCAGGCTAGGGGTCTAATTGGAGCTACAGCTGCCGGCCTACACCACCGCCACAGAAACGCGGGATCTTAGCTGCATCTGCAACCTACACCACAGCTCACGGCAACACTGGATTCTTAACCCACTGAGTGAGGCAGGAATCCAACCCGCAACCTCATGGTTCCCAGTCGGAAACATTTCCGCTGCGCCACAACAGGAACTTCTGCTTTAGTTAATGTTAGCAGCACTTTACAGAGGTGGGATTTATATACAGATAAGGCACATCTTACGTATACATATCACTGTAATTTGCTAATTGTATATGACAATGGAATCACAACCAAGATATAAAATCTTTCATCTCTCCAGAAAATGTTCCTCATGTTCTTTTCCAATAAATCCCCCTGCATGCTAGAGCCAACGATGCCATTTTGGTTTCTATCACTACAGAGTATCTGCTTGCCTTTGAACTTGATATAAATGGAACTATAGAACACGTTCTGTTTTGTATCTCTTCAATGCTCTTAAAAAATATATTTTATTATACACAATGGAATATAACTTAGTCATAAAAAAGAGTGAGGTAATGCCATTTGCAGCAACATAGATGGATCCAGAGATTATTATAGTAAGTGAAATCAGACAGAAAGATAAGTTATCATATGATATTACCTATATGCAGAATCTAAAAATTGATAAAAAAATGAGCTTATTTACAAAATAGTAATAGACTCACAGATGTAGAGAACAAACATGGTTACAAAGGAGAAAGTAGGGGCGGATGAATTAGGAGTTTGGGATTAAAATCTACACACTACTATATATAAAATAGATAAAAAAGACCTACTGTAAAGCACAGCGAACTATATTCAATATCTTGTAATAACCTACAATGGAAAAGAATTTTTAAAATAATATATATGTATGTTTGTCTGTATATATGATTGAATCACTTTGCTGTACACCTGAAACTAACAATCATTGTAAATCAACTTATTTACATCTAATTACATTTAATAAATGTAAAATATTTTTGAGATTCAATCATTTATAGCTGGGTAGTCTTCTGTTATATGATATACCACAATTTGCTTATTTCACCAGGTGATGAACATTTGCTTTTTTTTTCCTTTAGGGGTTTATTATGAATAAAGTTGCTATGAACATTCTTTTACAGGTTATTATGTAGATATATGTTTTATTTTGGGGGGGTAAATACTTAGGAGTGGAATTCCTGGATCAAAGGGTAGGTAGGTATAGGCTGAATTTTATTAGAAACCACCAAAGAGTTTTACAAAGTAGTTGAACCGTCTTAAATCACCACTGCATGACAGTTCAGTTATCCTACGTTCTTGTTAACACTTGGTCTTGTTAGTATTTTTTTTTAATTTTAGCCATTTTAGTGAGTATATATTTATAGACTAGCCTTTTTTGGGTTAATAAATGGTTTTATTAAGGCTTCATTTATTTTAATTTTCCTTTACTTGATTTTTTGATTTTTAAAACATTTCCACACCCCAAATTCTATCCACAGTTACAAACAAGAATAAAAGGTTAGAGAGAAAAAAAAAATCCTCACTCTGTTTGTATACAACCATCAAAAACAGGCACATGGGAAAAGAGTATGCTTAAGAATCTGTTTCATTTTATTTATTTATTTTTAAATAAAGAGCTTTCAAAGGCTGGGAAGTTTGTGGTTCCCAAAACAAGATTTCTGGGCACCAAATTCTTGTTTTATTTCAAGAAATTATTCCACCTTGAACTTGGAGCTGTGTTGACATCATTTACTGACATTCACTAGCTGAAATTTTTGGCATTCTACTAAGACTTCAATAGCAAATCTAAATAGTGAGAAATCGTATCTAAATCCTGCCTTACAATAGCAGAGACCAAAAGGAACCTTGAAATTGCCTTTTTCACACTTGTAAAGAGTGTGCCTTTCGAGTTTTGTGATTACTGTGTCAGTAGAAAATATAAAATGCATGCAGATTACACAATCATCTTGATCTGCTATCTGATTTATCTGTGGCCTACCCTTGGGTATTTGTGACAAAACTCAGCCTCTGAAGTTTCAGTGCCGCTCTGCAGAACGAGTGGAGTTATGGATACACATTGGACCACTTCCAGGGTTCATCACATCTATGGGTGTGCAGCTCAGACAACTTTCTTTTACACAACACTCCTTGCTTGCCAACCCAAGATTATCCTGAATTCTTAATAACTCCCCAAGGTGATTAACATGTAATCACTATGAAATCAGCATGAAAATGCTTTTCTAGCCATAAAACTTACAATGCAGATGGGGAGTTAGGAGTGCAGGACCAGATGTTAAGTGTCTGCTGCCTGGGGTGGCAATGTGGGTAGTGGTTCTGGTTTCTGGCTCTGTGCCTGGAATTTAATCCACCACATATATCTGGAAGCAAATATCCACCATGTGTGTGTTTGTTTGCGGTGTGTGCGTTTGTGGGGGTGAGTGCTTGGTCTCACATTTCTTTCTTCATGAACTTTCTCAAAACAGAAAACAAAACTCATGGAGTTCCCCGGTGACCTAATGGTTAAGGATTTGGCCTTGTCACTACTGTGGCTTAGGTTCGATCCCTAGCCCAGGAAATTCACATGCTCTGGGTGCTGCCAAAAAAAAGCAGAGGCAGAGGCAGAAATGCAAGTATAATCCCAGGGAAGTCCAATCCATCATATTCTAATAGGCATCATGTTGTTTGTAAGTGTGGGGGTGGAATGTTCTGTCTGTAGGGGCAGCTAAAATGGAAACCCTGACAAAATCTCCTAGAAGTTGATCAGATGCTATTGTTCTCACCATTCTTTCTTCTTATATCTGTCTCATCCGTCCACATACTTACAAATCTAGCATAATCAATGGGACATCAAAAGCCACAGGATGTCTATTCAGAGAAACAATAAAGAATGAGTCAAGGGAATAGAACTTCAAGGACTTCTCTCTCCAGTAATCAAAGGGAGAAATCTATTTAAAAAAATTGTTTTTAAATTAGAGTTGATTTATAACTTTTGTTAATTTCTGCTGTACAGGAAAGTGTAACAGAAATATATATATATATATATGTGTGTGTGTGTGTGTGTGTGTATACACACACATACACACACATATACACACACACATGCACACACACATTTTCTTCATATTATCCTCCATCACGTTCTATCTCAAGTGATTGGATATAGTTCCCTGTGATATAACCTCATTGCTTATACATTAAAAAATGTAATAGTTTGCATCTACTAACCCCAAATTCCCAATCCATCCCACTCCCTCCCCCTCCCACTTGGAAACCACAAGTCTGTTCTCTATGTCTGTGAGTCTGTTTCTGTTCTGTAGAAAGGTTCATCTGTGCCATATTTTAGACTCCACATAAAAGTGATATCATATGGTATTTGTCTTTCTCTTTCTGACTTAACTTCACTTAGTATGAGAATCTCTAGTTCTATTCATGTTGCTGCAAATGCTATTATTTTGTTTTTTTTATATGGCCAAGTAGTATTCCATTGTGTATATATGCCACATTTTCTTAATCCATTCATCTGTTAGTGGACATTTAGGTTGTTTTCATGTCTCGACTATTCTGAATAGTGCTGCAATGAACATAGGGGTGCATGAACATTTTTGAATGAAAGTTTTGTTTGGATATATGCCCAGGAGTGGGATTGCTGGATCATATGGTAGTTCTATGTTTAGTTTTCTGAGGAAACTCTATACTGTTTAAGAAACCTACTTTAAATGTGCATCAGGAAGGTGCCAAATTAACTACCAGTGATATTAAAATATTTTGTAACCCATGTGGCAGGAACACTGGTCACTCAGAACTGTTGGTGCCTATCACATCAGATGAGGGTCTTGGAATCTCCCATTAGGGCAAGTATTAGCCCTTGGTTGTTGAATAACAGGAACGGACTGGTGACCAGGTCAGTGGTCATGCCCTTTGGAGACATAGTGGAAACAGCTCTTTACCAAATGACATAAAAGCATTTAAATATTTCAATAATTAGTTGGACATAATAGCCATATAAGCCTGGCTTTAAGCCTCAAATCTCAATTTAATTACAGCTTTTGAAGAATACCAAGGCCTCTCTCTAGAAGGAGGTACTTTCAGAGCTATCTAGAGTCATTTCTCTGTAAAAGCAAAATCTAAAGCCCGAGACAAGGATTCTAGCATAAGTAGTTTATTAAGAAAATACTGGTGGGGGGATGGGACGGTGGGAAGGAAAAGGAAGGGAGGCAGTGGAGGCCACAAAGTTCAGCAACGACCATGGTGGACAATTGGGGTTTCATCATTATGGCCCCTCTGAAAATGCTGTAGCCACGGAGGGGCTGAGAAGGTGTTTATCCACTAACAAGTCTTGCTTTGACTGCTTTACTCACTCCCCAGCACCCAAATGGACTGTTCATTACAGAAAGGTCTCAGATAAAAACATCCAGTTACAGGATATGGTAGTCAGTGGGAAGCAAGAGACAAACGATCAAGTCCACTCTCCAAAGAGAACACCTCTTTCATGCCTTCAGAAGAAATAACGACCGTGAAAAAGGGAAGTCCATACATATTTTAACTGGGGCCAAGATGGAGAATAAGTATCCGCATACACAATACCCATTTCTTCTAAATTAGAATAAAAGTCTGAGGATATTTACTCTCTTCAAAGCAGTCTGAACGGCTGTGATCTACCAGTGAAAAGAGATACTACAGTAGATCTCTTCTAGCGCACAGATTTTTCTTGTGATTTCAGTTACAGCCAACTGAAAGGTAAAATTTTGACCCTTCAGTTATATGAAACTGAAACACACACTTTAGCAAGAGAGGAATGTATGAGAGATTTGTGGTGAAATGCAGTCACTAATATTTTATGTTACACTCAATTCAGTTATTCCTGTTAATCAGTGGAAAGGGCCCTGGGAAGAGAGGAAAATTAGCTGCAGACATTATTTGATGCAAAGTCTTAATGTCTGTTCTTTGTCTACCTCACATGTCATTCCCTGTTATAGAATCTAAATTGGCCAGCTAGGGAGTGTATCTCTTAATCTGCTCCTAGTAAAAATGTCATCATTCAGAGAGAGAGAGAGAGAAAGAGAGGGACCAAGAGGGGCAGGGAAAGAGAGAGAAAGAGAGCAAGAGAGAATGAATGAAGTGTCAGCTGGGATTATTCAACCTCTTAACTGAGCAGAATTGTTCTTTTAATTCTTTTAATTCATTATAGGTGGTGAATTTCATGTAAGGTACACAAGAAACCACAGAAAAAAAAGCCAGGCACTGGTTTAAAATTTGATTCTAAGAATATACTCAAGGCACTGTGATGGCCCAGAGAAGGCAGGGAGGTTTGGGGATGTACATGAGCTAGGGCTTATTTTAGCAACCAAAACAAAACATTACATTTGGATTTTCCAGTGGGTCCTGAACTGGTTGTAAACTGCTTTTAATTACTAATTGGCTAAAAAAAAAAAAAAATAAGAACACATTAAAAAAGCATGCACTGGCAATTTGGGCATAGACATTCTTCTTTAATTCCATTTTATTTCAAATACAAGAGTAGCTGAAGGGATGGGTTCATTTTTTATGAACTTAATTTGGCTCCTCACATCCCTTTTAATTTCTTTTGATCTTCAAGAGTTATGTCTTCCTTTTCCTCCCTGTGTCACTGAAAACCCTTTGCTGAGAAATGCTAAAATTCTTAATTTCCTTGGAATCTAATACTTTGCCAGTGGTTACTTCTTGATCAACATTCAGAGCACAGCAGAACATTTCAATTTACTTCAACCCACCTGTGCCAGACACTGAATTAGATGTCAAATATATAAAGTTAAACAATTGCAGATATAACCACTGTTCCCATGGAATTTACAGCCTAGTGGTGGAGATCATGGACAAAAATGAATATTAAAAAAAATTTTTTTTTGTCTTTGGTATTTTTAGGGGCACACCTGAAGCATATGGAGGTTCCCAGGCTAGCGGTTGAATTGGAGCTGTACGTGCCAGCCTACGCCACAGACATAGCAACACGGGATTCAAGCTGCATCTGTGACCTACACCACAGCTCACGGCAATGCTGGATCTTTAACCCACTGAGTGGGGCTAGGGATCGAGCCTGCATCCTCATGGATACTAGTCGGGTTGGTTAACCATTGAGCCATGACAGGAACTCCACAAATGTATATAAACTTAGATAAATATTTAGATAGATAGACAGACAGGCAGAGAAGACTGATTCTAGAGGTTGAAGCATGAAGTGATTAGGAAAACATCTCTGAAGGAGTGGTATTTGAGTTGAGACACAGAGGTGAAGGAAAAGAATTAACCAAGATAAGAGACAGGAGAGAAGAAGCAGTCTTAATGGAGGGGATGCTCTTCCTACGAAAGAAAAGAATAATAACAAATGATCCGGAGAGGGAAGTAGGGCTGGAACACACAAGGCCTTCAAGGTCATGATAAGGAGTTTGGTCTTGATACTCACAGCAATGAAAACTACTGAAGAGTTTTAATCCTGGGACTCACTTGATGGACCTGTTCATCAGAAACTATCACTTTCACTAAAATGCGGAGAAAAGGCTGGAGAGGAACACAAGTCAGTGGTGGGGAGTTCAGTTAGGAAGCCACTGCAAAACATCAATGGACTAAGCGGGAGCAGTTGAAAAAAAGGAGAAAAGAATGAACTCACATAGGATCTATCAGGATGGATTCTAGAAGTAATACTTCAGAACACTGAATGGTTTGGAAATGGGTTGGAAGAGGAAAGTGTAGAGGATGACTCTTAAACTTCCAGATGCAAAACTGGATGGAAGGAGGTGACACCATATAAACCAAGAAGGTGGCGCTTTTATAAGGCATTTGACATGTGTCCCATGCAGGAATTATTTCCTTAGAATCAACTTTAGAGGAGGGATAACCGTTGAGTCTAAATCTCTAATGGATAAATAAATCCTGTTTTCTTTATAACATCCTACTTGAAGGTGCCATGATTATTTATTTTTAGAAAATCATCTTGGAGTCAGCCGTAGGGCTTCAGTGAACACAAGAGCAAGCCATGAGCAGACAGAATGAGCACAGGAAACAAACTGCTTGATGCTCAGTAGCCGCAAGAAACAATGAGCTGGTTTTATTGCAAGTTTGGGGGAAATGAGAAAGTTCTGTAAAGTGACAGCCTGCCATTTCAGATTCTTCAGAGAAGAACTGAAGTTATTCTTCAGTGTATGAGTTTCTTCTATCAGTGCACCATTTCACCGGTAACTGTTAATTAATGGCAGCCCTTGATTTCCAGCCAGGGGGTGCAATTATAAATCTCAGATACATATAGCAAAATACACTCTCTGGAAACAGCAGAGGGGAGATAAGGCAAAGCCACTGCCAGGAGATGACATTCAGAAAAGCACAGCTGAATTCAAAAGAACAACTAATTTACTGTGGCATAAAAAAAATCTTATTTGGAAAACAGAAATGTGATTTTTGTCGGGAAGGTTTATGGCACTACTTCTTTCCTATAAACACACAACTTGAATAAGAAGCAGCCAGAATACCACAATGGTAACGTTGTTTATTAGAATACCATTAACTGCTAATTTCAGCCACAGATCTGAGATTTGTCAACCACATCCTGAATATACTAATTTCTGTAGTAAAGTCTGTTTAGGGGGTGATTGAGCTTTAATACACACGTTGTGTTACAGTACCTTTCCCCCAGATCTCAAGTGTATGGTATAGGTTTCCATATAGAATCAGAGTGGTATCTTGGTAATGTAAGAATTCTGAATTACAACACAATTTAGGAACAAATTTGTGAATGTATCATGTGTTAGCAAAATACTACTGAGACATTCAATGGAGATGATTCTTTGACATCCATGAGACCTGATCACTGGACCAGAAAATCATCCTTAACGTTCTAGAGTTTGTAAGACTATGCAAATGTACTCAACATTGAATATATTTTATAATGCTTGGCACCGTGTCAGGAAAGGGAAAAATTCACTTTCTCAGTAATTTCAGATAGAGCCACTATGTGGATTCCACGTCTACCTGTCTGCTAGATTTTTTGCAATGGTGATATACAGAGAACACAATATTTAGATTTCTTTTTGAATGATGATTTTGCCACCTTAGGCAGGTTACCTTACCTTTTGAGCTTCAACTCTGTAAAACTGATATGATCTTACTCTTCTGACAAAGCCATTTTGAAGATTAAATAGGATAATACACGTATACATGTTCGGTATAGGAGAAATACTCAATAAGATTAACTGTCCCAATAGCACCACTTACCCTGTATGTCTTAAAAATAAGTCGACCATCTTTCACCCAAAATGCTCTTCCAAGTTTTTTTTTTTCTTTTCATTTTGGCTGGAAATCTGAGCATTTTCTTTGATATCTTTTACTTAACCTCCCACACCCAATGAATTTTAAAGTTCAGCCGAGTTTTTAATACCAATTCTACTCATATATGGGCTTACCTTCTTATTCTTACCCATACTATGTTAATACAAATTCTCATTTTTCTCTCCCCTTGAACATTGCATTTGTTTTCTAATTGGCATTGGTCTCTCCCAACATGAGTATACACACAGCAAAATTGCCAGATTCATTTTCCACTGGCTCATTTCAAGTCAGACCACAGTTCTGCTCAGAAGCCTCCAGTGGTTTCTCATTTTCAGCCAACAAAGGCTAGCATAAATCTGGTCTTGTCCTCAGTTCACCTTTTTCAGACTCATCTCCTCCACTAGTACCCCTCAGCCAAACTGGCCATCACATCATTCCAAAAATGCCTTGTATTTCCCTGATTCCATGACTTGGCACAATCTGTTCTTCCACCTGGGACACCTTTCTTAGGGGAGTCCTGCTCGTCCCTTAATGCTCACTTCAAACACCATCTCTCCCATGAAGGCTTCCCAGAGACAAATGTGTATCCCCTTCTCCAACTCCATCACACTAATATTTTTCTTATAATATTTTCCATATATAGTTTTGCACTAGTTACTTTTCGACATATATGAGCCATCCTTCTAGATGATAATAAATCTGTGTTTTATTTATCCTTCTTGATGGTGTTATTCATCATTGTATGTACTTTGATGCCTTGCTCATGCCAGATGCTCAAGAAAATGTCACTGGGTACGTGAATATAAATGTCTGTATTGAATCTATTTTGTGACTTTCAGGTTTGTTACATGTTCCCTGGATTTACAAAACACATTTTTGCCTTTCATCATTTTGTCTTATGGAGAAGAAGAAGCTGCTTAAAATGTGTATTAGTAGTGTGCACACTGGCTCTATTTGGGGAACGCCTTAGCAACTGTCATAAACAGAATTTTGCAGGAACATCAGTAAAAGCTGACCATGCCCTGAAATTGCATCAGTGACAGTAGTACCTGCTAATTAAAGTCCTTAACAGCTTCTTGGTATCCTTGATATATGAATGTAACTCAGGGAGGGAAGTTTTGGGAACCACACACATGTATACAGTATCTTCTAGCTTTCAAAGCACTTTCCCAGCTCTTATGCTACACTAGACCCTTAAACAGCAAAGGGAGATGAGGTGCTCCGATCACTACTTGAAAGAGAAGAAAACTGCCTTCCCAAGAAGTGACTCACCCAAGGTCACAAAGCTGGGAAGTAACGGAAGTGGAAGCAGAAATAGAATCTTTCTTCTAGCTGCAGACCATGTATTTCTTCATGCCAGTAACACTTTGAATTCTCTCTTCTTTTGTTCTGCCAACTCCCAAGCTTTTGGGGGTCCTAAAAGGATTTTTTTTCTTTTTTTTGCACTGGACAACCTTGTTCATATCACATATCCCCATTCTTTCATGAGTTTAGAGAGAAGCATGGCTTCAACCATGACACTCTGCAAAAGCTTTTCTCTCACTGCTTTTTTCTTTTACATAATTAAAATTATATCCTGGTTATGGAATGTCTAAAGTCTGTTTCACTTTTTGAGAAAATTTGCATATACTAGAACACATTCATTCTAAGTGTAACACTAGATGGGTGCTTACCCATGGATACATGTATTCCCACCACAGTCAAGAGAAAGACTATTTCTATTAACCTCCAAAGTTCCTTGTGACCTTTTGCAGCCCTTCTCCAATTTCCAGGCCACAACCGATCTGCCCTCTGTCTGCTTAACATTTAAAGCTATGTTCTGCTTATAGGACAAGTCAATTAATTCTGGGTCTCGATTTCCTTATCTGCACAAAGGACACTGAAAATCACCTCTAAAGGCCTCTTTGGCTCAAAGTATATCATTCTATGAAGTATGTGAGAAACAGTAATTCCCTAGAATCAGAAAACTGTCATCGAGGCTCTTCTATTTTCTTAAGCATTGTTCTTTCCTCTGCTCTCAACCATTTCTAGTTATGAGCTTCCATCACATGATTTCAGAACTGTTGTCTGCTGAAGATTATAAAAAGAAAGGACCCAGACCATATTCATAGCCACAAGAAATCACAAGCAAATCCACATAGCATCCAGTGACTCTACTGACAAGAGTGAGCCATTAACGTGGAGAATATGCGGAGAACGAACAGATTGTTTAAAAATGATCAAAAGTCGCTGCCAGTTTCACCAGCTCATTGTCAATAGTTCCACTGATCCTTGCTTTGGTTTAAAAAAGATGCCCTCTCCATTTAGCAAAGCTTAGGTAAGTGCCTGAGGCATCAGAAGGTTGTCACATGGGCAAGTTCATGTCTATGAAAGAACAGGCCACGGAAACACAGAAGCCCGGGGACAGTTCTCTCCTGGACTGCTACCTTGGCCATACAGAAGGAGCACAGGGTGGAAGAAGGGACAGGAAGAACGATCGTCTGAGGCCTGTATGAGTGAAGTAGGTGAGTGGCTGCATTGACGGAACATCCTGGGTGCAGTGCTCAGGCCTCAGAACGTGCTTTCAGTCTATTCAAAGTTCTACCTCTGATTGGGAGGAAAATTACTCACAGCTGGGTAATGGAGCTGCATCTGTGTTCTGCAGCTAGCTGAAGCCACCTCATTCCTCTTTATCTGCTCTAAATGGTACTGCTATTTCAAAATCTTACGCAAATGTAAAGGGAGGGAAGTTTGAAGGGAAAATTACATCTCAGAACTCTTTGTGGCTTCTGGATTTGAGGCGTTGCTGGAAGGTCAGTGTTGATTCAGTACTGGATTATTAAACCATTATGTGAGGCAGGGAACAAATCGCGTCTTTGACTCAGTGAATACTCGAAAAGTGAATATAAACGATTCGAAAGAAAATTACACACCCTGTCCTGAATTCTCACCAGTCAGTCTGCATGTCCCCATCATATAGTCTTTCTTTACTTGGGTTTGTCTGTCAATCATTCCATTGTCATGGTCATTTACAGCACTTTTTGTTTGTTTATTTATGAGGGGAATTAACAGAGTCAGACAGCGTGCACGTCTGTATGTCCAGAAGGAAAATGGGGCTTAGCGACCCCTGACATTGACCTCTCCCCTTTTCAAATTATCCCAAATCTTTCCTTCTCCCATGTTACTCTTCTGCTCCATGACCTTCAAAGGTTCTCTTTTGCCTGCAGAATAAAGTCTAAACATACTGGAGTGACCTTCAAAACCTCATTCAGTGTTTGAAGGGGGGTTAGCGGTTTGCCAGCAGTCACATCACTAATAACTGGTGGAGCCCATACCAACCCACATGGAGTTGGCACCAAAGCCTTATTTACGAATTTCTACCCATATAGCTTCTCAGACAATCTCTGCTTAACCCAGAAGTGCTTAACACAGGTAAAGAACCCCACTATTGAAAATTAAAGAGACAGTCGAAAATAATGACGGTGTCATTCCCTTCTCAAATTTAATGCGGGATCTATATACCTTTTCTTTCCATAGGCGTTTGCGTGTATGACACACGTGCACTGTTCAGAACCAGGAGGGTGTAATAATAATAATAACATGCTTCATTGCATGAGCAGTGGGAGAATGATTAAAAAAAAATAAATATAGGGAATCAAGACTCTAAATCATTGGCTTAGAACAGCCCTGGAAAAAGGTGGTATTTTCATGAGTCAAAAACAAGTCCTAACTTCAATAGATCAATTGTAGGTGTAACAATGTGGTCTTTATTTGCTGTCTGTCAACAATGTGGAGAAGGTGGGGATAATTCTAATCATTAGTTATATCTGACACAACCGCCATCCTACTTTTCATCAATGGAGGTCTATGAAGAGGTGTGCTCCAGTGGTTTGGAAACATTTGAAAGGAAAACTAAGACTCGTGGGGTCATTAAGACTTGTGGGGTAATTTGAAAGGCAAGGGAGGGAATGAGTGAGCATGTTGTCTGAAGGCTGCAAATGAATTGGAAAGAAGGTTTGTGTGAAAGCAGCCATTCAGCCTGACAGGTACAAGGGGGGCAGGCTTTCGGAGATACAATGTGCTTCTGATTGCTGGCTGACAAGTTATTTTCTTTCCTGTCTTCTAAAATATGCAAAGCTTTTTCCACCTTGTGATTTACAACTGGGTTAGATTTCCTTCACCTGTGGGCCTCTGAAAATCGTGTAGATTGTTACTAGTGGGAGAACATGTTTTGACAGAAGCTTTACCATGGCAAGAAAGCCAGAGAAATGCGAAATCCCACCCTGCCCTCTAGATGAGACTGTTATTGACAAAGCAAGAGAATATCAAGTAAAATCTCATTCATCAGGCACCAGAGTGAAATAAAGGCTTCTGTATAAATGAATTTTCTAGATAAATGAAAAAATAACCTGGAACTTTTTGTTTTCTTGAGTAAAGCACAGAGAGCACCGTTTAACATTTTTCTCAACACACTGCTATACTTATGAGCAACCATGTGTATGTAGACCTAGGTGGAGAATATACTGAACCATTCCTTTTGACATCAGTTATTAATTGATTAGTTCTTTTGCCAAGCCGCTAGGTTAATGCTGGAGGTTCTGTTGGGCATAAGATGGACATAACCTCAACTCCACGAGGGCCAGTAAGATATGGAAAACTCTTTGGTCAAATCTCAGTCTATTAAGCTTGTTACGCACTTACCACTGTGTATTTCCATCAGCACTTGTTTTTGGTTAAGCCCATGCATGCGGGATTCTGGGCCAGGGGTCAGACCTGAACCACAGCAGTGACTATACTGGATTCTTAACTGCTAGGCCACTAGGGAACTCCACGGTGTTTGTTTTTAAAACAACATTTCAACAACAGCAAAAGAAAGAAGGATATATAGACCGAAGGACAGAAAGAGAGAAGGAGGGAAAGGAAGGAAGGGATGGAGGGAAGGAAGGAAAGAAAGAAGGAAAGGGGGAGAAAGGAAGGAAGGAAAGGAGGGAGGAGGAAGGAAGGAAGGGAGGAAAGAAAGAAAGGAAGGAAAGAAAGATGGACAATTTAGAGTACCTCCTTTGCATCATGTATAATCTCAAACACTGGGGATATATCAACAAACGAGACAGGTGAGTCCTTCCCTGTTCTCCAAGGGAAAGACTGTAACTTGTTAACCATTTTTAATTCTATATCTTCAATATCGGCTTTGTACCTAGAAGACTTATCAAATATGTGTCCCACTGAATGAGTAATTCAGTTCTTGAATACATGAATATGAATGGGTACGTTACAGGTGGGAAAACTTACAAGTTCATTTGAAATGCATCCCAAATCAGAGACACATGAGTCTCAATTATTTTCCCAGGAGCCTTTCTTTAGAGTCCTCATGACATTAGGTCTATCACTCTCATAAATGGTTCCCTTTGCCATATAAGTGACTGAAGGAAATGTTTTCATTTTATTCATTTCAAATGGCATGCAGCTGTGAGAATTAAGAGTGTAGTGAAAATATTTGATAGCTTTTTTGGGGGGAAGAAGTGTTTGTGTTTAAAAAGTGAGCTGTAAAATAAAATGGGGAATGAAAAGTGTAAGATAGCTTAAACTTATGCTCATATTCACAGATTTGAGACACTATACTTTGATATCAAGAAACAGGATTGTTGGAGATCATTTTTTTTCTCTTTTTTTGGCCAAGCTCATGGCATAAGGAAGTTCCTGGGCCAGAGGCTGAACTTGTGCCACAGCTCTAACCAGATTAACCACAGTGACAATGCCAGATCCTTAACCCCCTGAGACACAAGGGAACTCCAGATTGTTGCAGATCTTTGAAAAAATGTCAGCTACAGCATGAAATGTGGGACAAAGAAAGGAAAATAATGCCAAGTGCCGGTTAATTTGTGGCAGACCAGCATGTTTCTATTAAGTGGATTGAGTCTGTCCTTCTGTGTTGATACTTGCAAATGTCTATTTCATAACATATGTACATATTTTAATTACCTTGACTATCCGCACATTAAGTAAAAGTGAAATTGACTGACTCCATGGAACATCAATTCCCCAGTGCAAAAAGCAGTCCTGGTCATTTAGACATTTAGAAACAGAATAAGAAGGAGTTCCTGTCCTGGCTCAGTGTAAATGAATCTGATTATCATCCATGAGGATGCAGGTTTGATCCCTGGCCTTGCTCAGTGGGTCAGCAATCCGACGTTGCCGTGAGCTGTGGTGTAGGCTGCAGATACAGTTCAGATCTGGTATTGTTGTAGCTGTGTACGTGTAGACCAGTGGCTGCAGCTCTAATTCAACCCTTAGCCTGGGAAACCCCCTATGCTGTCAGTGCGATCCTAAAAAGACAAAAAAAGAAAAAGAAACAGAATAAGATTTATTAGTTTCCCAATCCAAATGTCCATCAACAGATGATTGGATTAGGAAGACGTGGTATATATACAAGATGGAATACTACTCAGCCATAAAAAACATAAAATAATGCCATTTGCAGCAACATGGATGGAATTAGAGACCCTCATACTGAGTGAAGTAAGTCAGAAGGAGAAAGACAAATACCATATAATAGCACTTATATCTGGAATCTAATAGACTGCACAAATGAATCTTTCTACAGAAAATAAAATCATGGACTTGGAGAACAGACTTGTGGTTGCCAAGAGGGTAGGGGATGGAGTGGGATGGGATAGGAGTCTGGGGTTAATAGTTGTAGACTATTGCCTTTGGGATGGAAAAGCAAGGAGATCTGGCTGTATAGTACCAGGAATTATGTCTAATCGCTTATGATGAATCTATGTATGTATGTGTAACCAGGTCACCACCTTGTACAGTTGAAAAATTGACAGAAAATTATAAACCAGCTATAATGGAAAAATAAAAAAAAAGGTACTGAAAAGTGTAAAATAAAAAAAAAGGTATGAAAACAACCCAAGTATATCGAGTTTTTCAAGCTCTATATTATGTACATTAGCTTATTAAAACTAGTAAAATTTAACTAGACTGGTTAAAAAAAAGATTTTCTAGTTTCCAGCAAATAGAGACACTAAGTCAACAATTCTGATTAATCTAATGCTGCTGACTCAGGTGGCCTTTGGTGAGCTTTATTTCATCCACTCCCTTAATTACCATACTAGGCAGTCCACGATCGGGGAAAAATAGTGTTTTTAGTTTGAGACACTTTTCATCAGGATAAAGTAGCTCGTACCTGCTCTCTTAAAAATTTTTCCAATCCAAACATTAGTTTACTGTCCATTTAAAAAAATATATCCGTGCCATTACTAGTAAATATTTGGAAATTTCAGCTAGGTGTCTACTGCTCTACTGTGCATTATGGAGATCCAGATATTTTGCATGTCATAAGTATGGATATGTCTTGATACTGTTTTTTTCTTTTTTGAAAATGTAATTCAATTCCACCTATAATTAGTTATTCAATTATACTGAATGGCCAGGTGACTGTGGAATACCCATTGGTCAAAACTCTTCATACGGTTGCATTAGTAAACACTTGAGGAAATAGGGAACAGTGAATTCCTGTAGAAGACTCTCCCATTTTCCTTTCAAATAGATCCATTAACTTCTAAAGACTTTCTCATATGCGATGAAAGTATAACACAAGCTTAAGAACAGAATCTTTAGGATGATATGAGTAGAACGGTAAACAGTAGCCAGCTGTGACAGTCTTTTCGTAATAATGGGGACCTGACTTTGAGAAAGGAGGAATGGGCGTGCTTAAGGTTGCTGTAACAAGTGATACCTAGGAATGGAGCACCTCCAGATTTACTGAGAAATAAGGGAGGTCTGACATCTGTCGAGGTTATTCCCGAGCCTGAATGTTTTTCTACAGAAATGTTCCTGGACTTAAGGAAGAGAAGTACAGAACTTCACAGGCATGAGGATATCCCCTACAGTAGGCATTTTCACCACATCTCTACTGGTAAGGAAGGGGCTTGCTCTTTATTGCAGATCCCTTCCTCCCTTGTGGCAGTTCCAGAAATCAAACGTCTCTTGCTCTGGCAGCTTGTGATCCAAGATGGCCACCATCACGCTGCCCCTTCTCTATACGTACGCATGAGTCCTCCAGGGAGAGAAGATATTTATTCTTGCACCCTTTTCAGTCTGGGCTGACTATGACTAAGTTGAACCATGGAATCTAGGAAATGTGACGCTTTCTTTCCTAGTTCTAGAGCTAGTTGTTAAGGGGACTTCTCTTCTTGACTCTTAGAATACACAATTGCCATGTAAGAAGACCAGGCTACTCTGCTGTGGAGAGAGGCCTCAGGCAGGAGCGCTGAGACAGCAGACATGTGAGTCATGACCAGCCGAACCTCCAGATGGCTCTAGTTCCAGCCACCCTCTTACTGTGACCCTGTGAGAAGCCCCAAATGGGAGTTGTCCTGCAAATCCCAGTCAACCTGTTAGGCTGTGGGGTGCTTTATGTAGCAGGAGGCAACGGGAACACACTCCCTCTTAGCGCAAAAGTAGCAGTGACAGAGACCAGGGTGAGCTATAAAGCCACAAGGGGCAGCCTGAGAAGATCAAGATTTAAACCATAACAAACTCATGAGGGGCTTAAAATGGTGATTTTCCACCACATTGTTTTTTTCTGATCTATAAAATCTTAAAAATAATTTCTCTCATTATAAACAAATATAACAGCTTTGCAAAACATCTGGAAACCAGAGAAGAGAAAAATATTCCCCATGAACACACCCTCCTTACATTATTATAGTTCGCTATTCGGGGCATTTCCTATCAGATTTTTTTTCCTTGATCATGTGCATTATGTTGTATAAAAATATAACCAGAAGTGGATCTAATTTCGTGGTACCTTGTATAATGTCAAGGGGGAAAAATGAAAAATCTTAGTTCAAGAGAAAATTAAAATAATCTTACTCGAAAAATTTCTTTATAAAACTCTATAACCAGAAGTTTTCATTGCAGCTCAGCAGGAATGAACCCGACAACTATTCATGATGATAGAGGTTCAGTCCCTGACCTAGCTCAGTGGGTTAAGGATCCAGGGTTGACGTGAGCTGTAGTGTAGGTCACAGACGTGGCTTGGATCTGGCATTGCTGTGGCTGTGGTGTAAGCCCATAGCTGCTGCTCCCATTAGACCTCCATGCTGGGAACTTCCATATGCTGAGGGTGTGGCCCTAAAAAGACAAAAAAAAATTATAACCTTATGAAACTTAATGTTATAAAGTCTCTAAGAGCTGTGGGAAAGGCTTGTGTAAGCGACAGGCCCTATAACTTATGTCTCACTAGCCTCATGGTAAATTGCTGTTGACTGTAATGAATGCATACATTTATATCTTGTTTTTTCTCATATTGTATCAAACTAATTTTCCATGTCAAAGCTTAGCCTTTATGATATGAGCTTTAAAACTTGCATATTTTTCTTTTGAGTCAGTGTATTCTAATTGCCCTGATGCAGATTTTTGAAACTTGGAACAACTTACATTTGGGGGTGGGTAATTCTTGGTTGAGAGGACTGTCCTGTGTATTGTCAAATGTCTGCTGGGGGCAAAACAGACCGTTCGCTTGCGAGCCACTGCCCTAGAAAACTTCCTACTTTGATTACTTACATTATTTTCTTTTTCGCCATTAATCAAAAAATGTTCATAAACATAATTTTACTCAATTTTAACTTTTTAAGTTAAACTTTTAGAAATGGAATTGTATGTTAAAGGGGATGGTGTTGACATGGCTTTTGATGCATAGTGCCAAATTTCCTTCCCCAAAAGGCTTACAGTTATCTGAAATGTAGGCCAACACATTTTAGTAAAAATTAAGCTATATAATATATTTAGGATATTACAGTAAAGTCATTTGTGTTGCTAATAAATTCTAATTATTGTCTGAGAATCTACTTTCCTACAGAACGGTCAGCAAATAAATTCTGAATTGATGCTCTCCTTTTTTTTTCTAAACTTTAAAAAGGTCAAAACATTATATTTTGGAAAAGAATCGTTCTGTTTCCGTCAACCAGGAAAAAGACTCGAAAATGCCATGCTAGTTTGTTGTTGTCCTCACTGTCTGCCCAGTTTAGGCTTCACAAAGTCTCCATTTAAATTCAGAAAGCAAGTAGTAAAACTGTTTCAACATAACGGACTTGCTGATTGGGGAAAACTGTAGGCGTCTTGCTATGGCAGTCCCCCCGAACAGGGAAGACAGGGCAGGCTCCCAACCTGTGTCCCCATCTGTCCTGATGGAAATTGATTGCAGCCCTCTTACTCTCTTCTCATCACTACAAAAGCCCCATGATCCCCTGGAGCCACCCCACCCAAAGATTAAACAGAGATTTCAGTCATTCGGTGTCAGGAACAGAATCTGAAAGATGGCGTTTTGCTCTCTATGATGGCCACTCTGAACATCCACTGTCTTGGAGAGAAAGCTCTCAAGCTGGACCCTCTTTCCCGGGTAGTTGTAAAAATAGCCTCCTGTTTACGGAGTGGGGTGGACCTTTCTCAGCCAGCAACCCCAACTGGTTTTGCTTTTAAGAAGTTCACAAGCCCCTCCCACAAACCTGCCTCCTCCACTCAGCTTTCAACTCTTAGGTGGGCGGGGCTTGTACAATGAAAATCTAAATGGAGATGATGTTTGTCATTGATTTAAAACATTCCTAGATGCAAACTATTGCCTTTGGAATTGATAAGCAATGAGATCCTGCTGTATAGTGCTGGTGGAACTATATCTAGTCACTTATGATGGAGCATGATGGAGGATAATGTGAGAAAAAGAATGTATATATGTACATGTGACTGGGTCACTTTGCTATACAGTAGAAAGTTGACAGAACACTGTAAGCCAACTATGATGGAAAAAATAAAAATCATTAAAAAAAATTCCTATACTCACTATTAGGTGAGAATTCCGGGAGTCATTGTCTGTATTTAAATTAAGACAAGATCAGTCTAAATTTTAAATGGTTGAGCCATTTACATTTTGGGATAAAAAGATGGCAGTTCATTAAACTCCTGATAAATAGTCACAAAAACAATAGATAGAAGTCATGAATATTAGTTAATATTGTAGAAATAAAGACGTAATCACAGATATCCAGGAAAAGTATAGGTAAACCTTCCCTAAGAGGTCATAAAATTAAGGTACATTCAAGTTTACTAAAGAATTAGACACTTAGGTAAACTATAAAAACCACAATTCTCAGATCATTATATCAGAACAAGAATATTTCTGAATTCTTATAATCTGAATTTTGATTGAGGATCATAAAATGAATTGTGAAAGGCTTTCTTTAGATAGTCTGTGAACTTAATATACATTTATTAATAAAGATGAATTGTTTTACTATGTTTTTAAAAAAAGAATTGACATGGCACAGGTAACCAAAGAGCGTAAAAAGTCTGCAATATAAGGAATATTCCGTGACACTTCACATGCACATACAGTTATTTCTCAAGCTAATAAAAAGTGCATTTTCTCCTTTCACCTCTCCTATCCCCCCCACCTTCTTTTCTTCCCCTCTTGAATTCTCCTATTCCTCTCTTTTCTCCATGACATTGTCCCATGTTTTCCTCTTCCTCTGAAGACTTTTTACCAAATCTTAGGAAAATAGAAGTGTAACAGAGGTTGTCTTTCATCTTAATACATTTTCATTCACCCTCAGACTCCACAAATGGCTTTATGGCTTTGTTCTGTTTCTGTTTAATATGGATCTTCAGAATCAGTTAATATAAACTTACCATATTTACCTCCCAGAAATATCCCTGATCAAAGCTGACACACAAATGGCATCTTTAGGGCAGAGAAATGACAAAGAAAGGAACAGGAGACTCTCTCTAGCAAGTCCCTAGTAGGTTTGGGGAGGTTGGTGTGAAATGCCAGCTTCTACAAGGGCTTGCTTCCCCAAGGGCTGCTTAGCTTTTAATGGGCAAGATTATGCAGTGGTTGTATATTTAGGAACTGATAAAATAACTTCCTTGTTGAATAGTTTGATATTACCAATAGCTCAGAAGAATTTGATAGGTTTCCAATTTAAATGTATGTTTGGTTTTATTTAAATAGAAATAAATGCAGGCAACACAGAATTGGTTCAAAAACATATTAGATCAGCAAGTGAGGAACTTTCTAGACTAAGAAAGGAAAAAAATAATTACGTTCTGGAGCAGATAATAGGCCTTTCCATTCCCCAACTTACTTAGTAATAGGGAGTTGAGTATTAGATTAAGCAGAGTCCAGTAAAGATTTCACCCTTAAACTCACTATTATTTTAACATTGCTATTATTATTTTTTAACTTCTCATTTTAAAAATATAGTCAAGTGAAATTAAACTAAAAGTTACGAAAACTAACTTATGTTTAAAAAAATTTATGGGTTCTAAAATGACGGGTAACATTTGTTTTTGATATAACATAATCACAAAATTCTCTAGACATATATTTTTCATTCTGGAAGAATGTGTAAAATCTTGGGGAACTACTTTTTCTATCTCTTTCCCTCCCACTTACAAGCTCCTGGAGTGGTCACGATAGATTCTTTGAATTCATAAGGAGGGGAAACCTCAAAGTGGGAGAAGCATTGATGAAACTATGCAAGTAAGCATGAATTTGCATGAACTCCACGTATCTTAGAGAGGAGATTGTAAGTACAAACATGGAACATTGGCTTAATTTACCAGCGGGGAGTTTTAGGTATGAGGAATACATGTATATTAACTTTAAAATCATATTCTAATTTCGACCATTATGTCTTGCCATTTTTGTTCAAAAAGTAAAATTCTTTAATCTAGTTGGTTTAGACTAGAGTCAAAACAGCATAAAACTTGCATTAAACCATAGTCACCTGCTTCTCTGGAAACATGAGTAAGTACTGCAAGTATAATTTAGTGTGATGTTTATCTCCATAATATGATGCCTTTTCCGGAGCAAATTACAGAGTCTTTGTTACACGGTTTAAATAATTGCTGACAATGTGCACTTCTCTTTGTTGAAACGTGCATTGTGATCCATTCCAGGCCCACTCTTCTTTAGGCAAAAAGACTATGATTCTAACCATCTTTCTAAAGTCTCTGCTTCACATGTCTGACTTTGACCCTTCAGTGTATCTTTATGTCAAGGCCTAGTTTTAATTTTCATGGCTGATTATCATCTAATCAAAAAGACTCATCCTTATTTCAATAGACAGATCAGTGGAATAGCATAGAAATCCACAAGTAAACCAAAAATACAATAATTTGGTATCTAATAAAGGTGACATAACAAATAGGTAGTGTAAAAGATGAGTTAGACCACTGTTATATAAATATATTTTACAAATACATAAATATATATTATTTATACATAAACCATATTAAATAGATATATGTATTTACCTATTCCACTCTTGTTTTAAATATATATTATGAAAGCTATTGCCACAATTGAGAGTTGGAAAAAAAACTGGATCCCCACCTCACACTTTATATCAAAATAAATCCAGAACAA
This sequence comes from Catagonus wagneri, assembly GCA_004024745.2. Taxonomy (NCBI): domain Eukaryota; kingdom Metazoa; phylum Chordata; class Mammalia; order Artiodactyla; family Tayassuidae; genus Catagonus; species Catagonus wagneri. Next base: position 38,565,402 of record PVHT021183543.1, read on the forward strand.
ACCAAATGTTTGTATATTAAAAACTGAAAGCATTAGTTATACAAATAATAGACAAGTAAGTTTTAATTGATGGGCCTAATGGTAAAGATGTAGTTAAAAAGTACAATTTAGAACTTTAATTTAGTGAAAAATATATATTATATCCAAGCATATGCATGTATTTTTGAAAGCTGATCACATCTTAGCAACAAAGTTAATATTATCAAATTTCAAAGTATTGATGTCATACTGATCACATTCTCTGACCACATGCAATTTAATTTAATAAATAATAAAAAATTACCAGAAATATCCCATCTTTTTTATAAATACAAAAACAAATACTTCTAAAGAATTCATGGGTCAAAGCAAAAATAATAATGAAAAATAGAGATAAATTATAAATTAAGAGATAAATTATAGTGCACATACTATGCATCAAGGTTTGTAAGATTAAGATAAAACAATACTTGAAGAGAAATTAGTTTTAGAGATTTACGTTAGAGAATAAGACATGTTTGAAATTAGAAAGCGCTGCATCCTGATTTAGGGGACAAATATCTATACTCAGAGTATATAAGAATCAGCTTGTGAGTCAATAAGAAAAAAATTACTGGAGTTCCCATCGTGACTCAGAAATGAATCTGACTAGTATCTATGAGGATAGGACGCAGGTTCAATCCCTGGCCTCGCTCAGTGGGTTAAGGATCTGGCATTGCTGTGAGCTGTGCTGTAGGTCACAGACACAGCTCGAATCTGGCATTGCTGTGTCTGTGGTGTAGGCCGTCAGCTACAGCTCTGATTTGACCCCTAGGCTGGGAATTCCCATATGCCGTGGGTGTGGCCCTAAAAAGACAAAAAAAAAAAAAAAATTACCAAAAACTCAATTAAAAAAAAAAAAGGTGATCAATTTTATTATTATCCAGAATATGCACATTTTAACTGCAAGGAGATATGATTTTATAGTCACTTACCACATGCAATTTAAATTAAATAAATAATTATTTTATTTAATAAATAAAAATTGAAAGCACTTGATCTTAGGTCCTAGCAAGGATGTGGGGCAAGAACTCTCACCCACTACTGATGGTAAGATAAATCAGACCACTTGTATGAAGTTACTAATTACATATAAGGTTGAAAATATTCATAGCACACAGTGCAGAAACGGCACTCCTAGTTATATTCCAAGAGTTACTGAAATTTTGAAAACATGTACATTGGGAAACATTGACAAGAAGACTCATAGAAACACTGAAATAGTAAAAATCTTAACTGGCACAAACTGGCACAAAAATGTCTATCACTAGAATGAATGAATTGCAGTGTGTTCCTGCAAAGGCACAGTGAAAGTGAAAGAACTGCTGTTACATGTATCAACAAGGATGATCTCAAAAATAATGTTCTGAGGAAGAAGCAAATTACAGAAGAATTTATACTGTAATTTTCTATTTATGTACATATATTTTAAAATAATATGCTACCGAGGAATCTAAAATATATCTCTACGCTCTGCACATATAGAAGTGGTGTATATATTGGCATACGTATATGCATACACACAACACACACACACACACACACACACACACACACATATTGAAGTGGTAAAATTATAAGGAAAAAAGGGTATCATAAAGAAAAACTTAGAATAGTGCTTCTCTTTATTGGAAGTGGCAAAAGTGTCAGTGATAAGTTCTCACAGGGGCCTGCAAGAAGTGTCTAGGGTCCCAGTGACATACTTTGTTACGTTAGAATTGCTCTACAGAGAGCAAGGTAATAATATTTACTAAAATTACTAAAGCACATACTGTTATAAAGATTGCAAAAATAACCATACACATACTTAATAATGTACATCTAAGGTTACTCATTGCAGCACTATTTGTAAGAGTAAAATGCTGGAAACACGCTAAATCCTACCACTAAGGCATTGGTTGATTAAGTTATGATTTATTCATGCAATAGAATACAATGGAGCTATACAAAAGGGTGCTAAAACTCTTTATAAACTGATACATGAAGACCTTAAACAAAGATATCATTAAGTTAAAAAACAAGGTTTAAAACACTGTATACACAGTGTATAATATGTCAACACATATAAAAATAGGATGAAAAATATATATTTATAGATGTATGTAAAGTAATTCATTTTAAAGTATATGCAAAATCAACAGGAGTTCCCATCGTGGCTCAGACGGTTATGAACCGGACTAGTATCCAAGAGGATGTGGCTTTGAACCCTTGCCTTGCTCAGTGTGTTAAGGATCCAGCGTTGCCGTGAGCTGTGGTGTAGGTCATAGACACAGCTCTGATCCTGGGTTTCTGTGGCTGTGATATAGGCCAGTAGCTGCAGCTCCTCTTCCTCCTTCTTGCAGCTGGGAATTTCCATATGCCACAGGTGTGGCTCTAAAAAAACAAAACAAAACAAAACAAAACAAAACAAAAATGCAAAATCAAGATGACTGTTTAAGGGGAAGAAAACAGGGTGAATGGGAGACACAGAAAAGAAGGGGCTTTTCACTTTGTTTCATTTCATACCTTTTCTATGTTGAACTATTTGAAAATATTTCTGGGGAAGGAAACAGGATGATGAGAAGGATGAGAGGGTAAAAGATACATTCTTTTTATCATTCATTGTTAATGTGTTCATTTCGAATTTCTGTGAAATAACAACACTTACAGTAACTACTGATAAAATAATATTAAAAGAACAGAAAATAAAACCATCTAGCTCTCATTCACTAGGACTTTGTCAAGTGACTGAACCAAAAATCTGTCAATGACTAGCCAAATGCCATAGAAATAACACTTTCTTAAAAGATAGAACTTTTCCTTATCTATAAAAACATCACAAAAGCAACAGAGGTACTGAAAACCCCTACAAATATTTCTTGGGCAAATGTGAGAAGTGGTAGGAGGAAGTGTTATTCATAGCCTCTCAAAGGAGGAGTTACAGAATATATTTAAAATAACACAGGGGAAAATAAAAATTATCTTTTTCTCATAGTTATAGGGCACTGCTAATGATGCCATAAAGAATGCCTCCGTAGGGGCATATTTGTGCATATTTTAATGCTTTGAAAAATGATAAATGGATACATAACTACATACAACCATGAAATTACAACAGATTTTCATAAATTTCTTGATGAGAACACAATTTAAAATTTATCAACACTTCTTAAAATAGAACAAGAACAAACAGGTAAAAAAATTTCAGTAAAAAGTAAAAGTGTCAGGCGTGTGAGTTTGATATATGATAAATATCTGATATTGAAGGGACTGAACATGCAAATACCCAGACATGGGCCCAGCTATGCATCCACAATGAGAAATCATTAGGAGGCTCTTGTGTAGAGCCACATTTTCACCATCAAACCATCACAACTTTAGCAGTTCCTCCTCAAACTTTCTTATATGTTGTGCTCTTTTAGAGTTATACAGGAAATACCTTTCAGTTTCTCTGAGAATTATCACAGTTCTTTTAACTCTTTTTATAATTAGGGAGACTGACAGTTGGATGTTATATGATCTAATCTTGGTTGTATATGTCCTTGGGCAAGACACACAACCTCTCTTGGCTTTTATGTCATTTTCTATAAATGCTAACGTTCCTTCCATGCCTATCTTTCTATAATACCAGAGTGACTGCCAGTGAAGTCTTTTGGAACGTGAAGGCTTTTGGAATTCCTGTAGTCATTATTAATAACTGCTCTCCACACTGACAAAATTAGAACAGCACTTCCTCGAATCTTCTCTTACAGGATGCTATCAGATACAATGGTTGAACAAAGAGCACTTTACCTTCCTTTACATAGAAGTGGGGAAGTATATGGGTCCTGGCACTGGTTCACCAGCTCAACAACTTTACAGTTCTATTAGGCAGACCCTCAAGGTCACAAAATGGCTGCTACAGATCCTGCCAAATAAGCTGAAGACTATTTCCATCACCAGGCAATTCTCCACCTTCCACCTAGAGGAAACTGCTGTTCTAATACTTATCACTACAGACTAATTTTGCCTCCTCTGGACCTCATAAAAATGGAGTCACACAGTATGTAATCTTTTGTGACTGGCTTATTTAATTTTTTTTTGAGATCCATTCATGTTGCAGTAATTACTGAGTAGTATTGCATTGTATGAATATATAGACATTTCTTTATCCATTCTCCTGTGGGGAGATGTGTGGATTGTTTCCAGTTTGGGGATATTATGAATGAAACTGCTATGAACATTCATGTACAAGTCTTGGTGTGGACCCATATGTCTTTATTTGTGTTGGGTAAAAATCCAGAAGTGGAATTGCTGGGTCATAGGGCCAATACATGTTTAGCTTTATAAAACACTGACAACGAGTCCTCTAAAGTGGCTATACCATTTTGCATAGTTATTTTTGATGACTGCATCATTTTGGAATTAATGCATTACCAAATACGTAATTTTTCCCAGATTACTGGATATTTAATTTATATTATTTTCAAGCTCACCTTAAAAAAATAAGAAATGTTGCCATTAATATTGCCATGTAAATAATTTTTCTCTGTGGCTGGACTATTTCTGCTCTTGGAATATTACAGCGGTAGAGTGAGAGTACTACTATGACTTCTTATTTTCCCAAAAGTCTGTAGTAGTTTACACTCCCTCAATAAATTTGAGAAGTATTGTTTTTAAGTTACTTTTTTCTATTTTATTGATGAATGTTTACAAATATGAAATTCAATAGCTCTGGCCTAGATCAGGAAAGAATATTTCAACACCTTAGAAACTCTATGCTTCTTCCAGGCTCTACTACGCCTTACAGAGGGACTTGCTCTTTTCAGTCTAATGCTCTCCCAGCTGAGCTATTTCGGCTGACTGGGACTTGCTCTTTTGATAGTGATTTCATAAAATGAGCGTGCTTCTGTTTAAACTTCATACAAATTACAGCATATAGTTTATATCTATTTATTTTCATATGCAAGGTTTAAGAGGCCAAATAGAGCTTAATTTCTGATATTGACCTTCCCCTCCTCCTTCTTTGTTCTTCCTGCTACAAATTCCTGCCATGAACTCCAGCCACAGATTCCTAACACAGATCTTTTATAAGTCTAGCACCTCCTCACAGTCAGAGCTTGAGCTCAGTCCGTCCCCCTTTGATGCCTTCATAAATCTTTTTTGCTTTACAAAAAAAAAAAAAAAAAAAAAGAAAGAAAGAAAATGAGGAGCAATATAGTATTTAATAAGAACAATGGTCACCATTGGTTAAACTCAGGAATACACACCAGGTGCCATCTAAGGAATTTATATCTATAATCTCATTCTTTCAATAACCAATAAAATAGACACTATACCCATTTTCTGGATAATAAATCTGAGGCTAAGAATGGAAACTAGCTTGCCCATCTCAGAAGACTAGTATGTGACTCTGCAGGAATGTGTACCCAGGTATGTCTGACTATCAGGCTGTCTCTGATATTACAGCCCACGCTTTAACAGTTACTGAAGACTAGTAGTTTGGAACTGCGAATGCTCCAGCATCGGATAAAAAGATATAAACAAGCATCAGAAGATAACTGCACTGGACGTGGTTTTCTCCATTCTTCAATAAAAACAAAAGGCAGGCTGGTAGAGAAGAGGGATCAAAAGCCAACTTGATGACAGATGCAAACTGCCAGGCATGATTTTCTGAATCAACCGTGTTCTTCAGTCATTATCGGCTTTACTAGAACACTGAAACATTGGGTGTATATTGACACTGCAGCTCACAGCTAGTCTATTACTGCTAATTGAGGCCATTTTTTTTTCATTAAAATGCAATTATTACCCCCAAGACATCAGTACACAAAAGTTTACAAAATGTAATGAATTGAGCACCCGATGCCAGAAAAGAGCATGGATTAAAAAAATACACGATGAATAAAGATGTCTCTTACGGAGTTCCCTTTGTGGTGCCGCGGTTAACGAATTCGACTAGGAACCATGTGGTTGTGGGGTTGATCCCTGGCCTTGCTCAATGGGTTAACGATCCGGAGTTGCCATGAGCTGTGGTGTAGGTCGCAGATGCAGTTTGGATCTGGCGTCGCTGTGGCTATGGCGTAGGCCAGCAGTTGTAGCTCTAATTCAACCCCTAGCCTGGGAGCCTCCGTATGCCATGGGTGCAGCCCTAAAAAGCAAAAACAACAAAAAAGATGTCTCTTACACTGAACACTTTACCATATTGGAGGACAGTAAGGATGTTCATTGCCCAAGAAAGGATGATAGAAAGAAAAATCAAAGCTAGGGCTTCTATTTGACGATAGCTCAAAGCTTGGGGCACCATTTAATCCAATATTAATTTATATAATATATTAGAAATTGCAATAGGTTTTGCATCATAGAAGCAAAGTCCCAGTAAAAAAAAAAAAAATCAAAGAAAAATATTAGACTACATTTGATAAAAATATATGTGCCCATTATCAAAGAAAATGATGCAGCCAGTACTTAAATAAAATGTCAGGTCTGTGTGACAATTTCATTTATAGGAATGATTATAAGAATCTAGCTGTTTTTTAATAATTCCTTTAGTTGACAGGTGAATGGATAAAGAAGAAAAATGTGGCATGTGTGTGTGTATATACATATATATATATATATATATATATATATTAGCCATAAAAAAGAATGAAATAATGCCATTTGTAGAAACATGGATGGACCTAGAGATTATCACACTAAGCAAAATATGCCAGAAAGACAAATATCATATGATATCACTTATATGTGAAATCTAAGAAAATGATACAAATGAACTTATAAAACAGAAATAGATTCACATAGAAAACAAGCTTATGGTTACCAAAGGGAAAAGGTGGGGGGAGGAATAAATTAGGAGTCTGGGATTAACAGATACACACTACTATCTAAAAAATAGGTAACTAACAAGGACCTACTGCATAGCACAGGGACCTATACTCAATATCTTGTAATAACCTAGAATGGAAAAGAATCTGAAAAAGAATATATGGGTGTATATATATGTATATACACATATATATGTACGTATAACTGAAGTACTTTGCTGTGCACATGTAACTAAAACAACATTGTCACTCATACTTCAATTTAAAAAAATCTTTAAAACATTCTTTGAGTATAAAAGAAGTAAAATTGTACGTGCAAAACTCATTAGTGCACAAGTCAATGATGTTTCAGAGTTAACACACCAGGTAACCTCTACCCAGATCGCAATATAGAACATTTACTGTGTCCCAGCAGCAACCCACATACCCCAAAAGTAACAGCTGTTCTAACTTTCACCTTAAGGATAATCTTTCACTGTAATGCAAGACTTCAAATACATACACTGATACTTTGGAAAAAAATAATGAAAATTATAATCCAATCCCAATTTGCAGTTGAGAACTTGAACAAATTTCATAACAATTTAACAGGATAGAGTCAGGAAAGAAGACTTGACATTCCTTTTCAGCCCCCAAGCAAAAAGGAAATTTGATTTTCCTTCATTTGTATTGATTTTTCTTAATTTCACTTTTCTTAATTCAAGCGTTATTAATGGATCACATAGCTTATTTTCCTTTGAAGTTCTACCTCATTCATACATGACAGCAACACAACTGACTGCTGTAAAAACATGAACAGAGTCATTTTTTTGTTTTTTTCCAGTATTTGTATGGAGTGATTTCCTGGAAGTCTGCTTTTCAAGCTCTCCCAGGGCCCAAAGGCACAGCACAGTCAGCTAAAGTTGGAGTGAATCGTGTGCTGTTGGTACAGGTTTTAGTGTGAAACTAGCCAACCTAATTGAGACTGATTACCTGAACTTGGCCTTATCAACATGACAAATTAAGTATTACCATGGTGATAAATACATATACCATTTCAACCCCAAACACAAGCAAACCTGGAAAATGTTTATGGATACATAATACTAATTATAATTGAGGAGCATGCATTTCTGCCAAGATTAAGCTTCTTTTGCAACTGGTCTGTAGTTAGCTCCTTTCATCCTATCTCTGTGTGGCTTAAGAGGATATTTTATAATGAATTTATGTTCATCTCTCCATCCACCAGCCTTCAATATGATATTGAAAAAACACTTTTTTTTCTTTCTTCTTTTCTTTTACATAAATATCACGGGCAGCAGCTTTCTTCCAGACACTGGGAGGCTATAAAAGCAACTGATGGGATGTAGATTGCTAATTACGATTTTCTTTTAAATTCTTTTTTGAAAGCAAAGTGGTTGAACATTGAACCGCTGCTCCCATCCCTCCAAATATTCTTAGCAAACCCTGACGGTGTCTGTGGTGGCACCTTCTGGAAGAGGTTTCTGCAGTGCCCACAGCTGTGACAATATAGTCACCACTTCCTTTTTTATATCCCACCTTATCGAGGAATAGTTTCACTATTTCTGGAAAAAATGAAGAGGGCAATGAATTACTCAGATAGTATTTTTAGATGACTCTGGAACATCAATTAATAAATCTTAGAAAGCACTGTTCACTTAAGATACTAAACAACCCAAGTCTGACTTAAAAATCATGCCCAAAGTTTTACGATACCAATGTTTTTGTACCGTGTAAGTAGACCCTGCATTTTGACATTTGGTTTTACTTCTTAATTGCATCTTCTGCTCCATTTAACTTTACCCAACCGGACTTATAAATATTTAATCAGATCATTGCTGCTTGCTTAAAAAAGGAAAAAGAAATCCTGGCTGGTACACTCTTGGCCAAACATGACCTTGAAAACACAGACACACTTACAATGTTACTCTCATCCTGATTTGCATTTAAGAAGGGAAACAATTGTGCCATGAGTGATTAGCAAACTTGGAGTTATTAAAAAAAATTGACCTAGGCTTGGGTAGCCTGGAAAGTCGTGTTTTAAAAAAAGCAGTGTTCTCATCTCGCCACCCTCCCAAAACCCAGAGAGATTGATTTTCCTCATGACTCACTGAATTTTCTGAATTGCCAAAGGCATAGAGTTGTATTTAAATTTTTTTCTTTCAATATCTTCTATAATATTAGTTTATAGAATATTAGAGATGTGACTGGAGTATCTGAACACAACAGTCTTTCCACTTTTTGGATATGAAGGTTTTTAACACATGGCATTGAAGTGAACGGAGATTACTTTTTGCTGTTTATAATTTCATTTGGTTTATAATTTCACTAAAAGTTTCTTTTTTCAATTTTTACAGAAAACATTGAAATGCATGTTGGAAGTCTGGGGCATTTTAAAATTAACTAATTCAACAACTAACCAATTAACCATCGTTAAATCTTGAGGAATAACACTGTCCTGCCTTATTCCATCTAACAGGTGCTCTGCATGGTAGTCTCTGGGCACAAGAAGCCACTAGCACAGTTTTCAGATCCCTCTGAGTCACTTCCTCTGTGCATCACTGAGCTTTTCACAGGCATTCAGAGTCTCACACAAACTCTCATAACACACAAGCCTCTCTTTCTCTCCCATTACACAGTGATCCCACTGCCATCTCCAGCCACTAGATGCTGGATAAATTCCATGTGTCTCCTTTCAGTGGATCTAAAACTGTGGGCTAAAAACTCAAATGGTGTTCACTGACACCATCACTGTAGTCAAACAAATCACTCTATCTCATTCCTTCCTGAGACTTTCAATTAAATTACCGTAATATTCCATTCTATGTGCTGATGATCATGTGCTTTTCCTTCCTTTTTTTTGTCATGGGGGTAGTATTCATACACACACATAAATATATACACATACATGTATGTAGGATTAGAGTATATGTATATATGTATGTATACATATGTATGTAGAATTAGATGTCTATACATAGACATATATTAGATGTACACACACACACACACACACACACACATATATGTAGGATTAGGGCCATTTACAAAGTTTCTTGAGTCTAATTCTTTTCGATGGACATGCTGATCTTTTTTCTGCATCCTCACAAAATCACAAGCTTTCTGGGCCTTCTCTACCTTCTTTTCCACCATATCCAGATTGTCTAGACTAGGGCCTGGCACACAGCAGACACTCAAACATGGAAGATGTCAGATCATCACAGTGGACCATTTTCTTCTGTTAGAGGATGATGAGAATCTACAGGGATCACATCCTGAACTGCTTAATCCATGGAAAACCATGCAGCATGTTTTAGGGCCAACATTTTAGTTGATAGCTTGGCCTGCACATTTCAGCCGGTTTGACTAAAATGCCAGCTTGATTCAGCCTGGCTTTAATTTGAGACTTTCTCATTTGAGAAGCAGAGGCATCCCCCATCTTTCTTGTTTTGGCAACTTTGTCTCAAATAAATATTTATTCATATTTTTAATTATCCTTCTATGTTCAGAATAATGTACAGGCAAGAATATTTTTTTACATTTTTTGTGGTATTTTTTCACCTTATTTTTTAAGCTTACTATATTTACTGTGGCGAAAATATTTAATTTCCTTGTTTTTAAATTACTTGTGCTGACACTGGCAGTGTCTGCTTTCCATGCTCAGAAGACTGTTTCATCATTGCGAAGTCAGCCTTAATCTGCCTTTGCCTATCTTTGAGAGAAGACAGCTTTTAGTCTAACAGCAGGGCAGCATGAGGATGACAACACAGATAAGAAGGCTCTTTTAGGTTGAGTTCCCTAGAAGCAGAGCCTGAGATAGGGATCCTTATAAAGGCTGCTCACAGGACAAACCAGTAAGAGAGCAAGAAAAGAGGATAAAGGAGGCTGTTCCTAACGGAAGCTCTGGAGTATGAACTGCATCTCAGAATCCATCTAGCCTTGATGCAAGGTGGCTGGGTTTTCATACCACAAGATCAGAGACTCCTTTTGCTGATAAGCTTTAGGAGGCGTGGGGATAACAGCGAATTCGGTACTGCTTCAACCAAAGGTGACTCCTGATGGCTCAGGACAATCTTCCAGAGGCATTTGCAAGTCTGGGATATAGCCCTGGAACCCACAGCAGCTGGGTGGTTTGGACAAGGCACCAGGGGCATTTGCTGCAAATGTGGTGAAACACATCTTGTGTAAAGGAAGAAAGAGCATGTGGATTGTCCTCCTGAACTCTGCTTGGTTTCTGTGGGGTTTAAGTACAATTTCACCCTTTCCTTAAGGTTTTTGTGTTTCCTCTTCCTTTTGGTTGTTATTATTGTTGGTTTAGGGCAGTTGAGTCTCCCAACATCTCTTTATTTCCCTCATTATGCTACAAGTGTCTTTGAATATTTTCATGGCTCTGAACTCTTGATTCTCCTTTTCACTCTAATTCTTGACTCTTGGCTATAATCTTCATTCCAATTCTACACCAGTACTGTATTCCATTAATTCTAAGACATTTATTTTCACATCTCAGAAATTAAAGTGTGATATACCACAATAATTGGCATTTTCCCCATTAGTATAAGTTACATAAATAAAGGTACCTTTTATAGACAATGGCTTCTTAGATTTGATAAAATATGTTACATTATCCATATATCAGGGTACACTAGAAAAGTGATCTTCATTTACGTCTGTGTTTTGACAGGAAAATATTAACTTTGAGGTGAACTCTTAGAATACAGTGATTTTGAACTAGTATACCACTGTATGTATTGCATTCTTTGTATCACAATTTATTGGATTGATTTAACTTATGAATGGAGGAAACAGTACCTTGGACCATGAACACATAGTAGGCCCTCAATACATTTACTTTTTCTCTTTCTCTTCCTTCTCTTTCTTAAGTCTTAAGATGAATCTCTAGAACTTCACATAGAGATAACCACCTTACTAGTTTGTACAAATGATAAGGAGGACCTGCCTGAATTAATGAAAAGTCCTAAGTTAATGAAAATTATCAAAAAAAATGGACTTTTGCAATTTAAGAACAAGTAACTGATAAAAGGTTAATGAAATACTGCCTAAGGTTGGCCCTTAAGGGGGTAGTCTTAATACATGGATAAAAATACTTCATAATTAGTCTTTTCTATTTGCACTTGAAAAGTACTTGGAATGAACTTATTTATAAGAAGATTAGATATTTTCTACTGCCTGCAATTTTATTTCTATCTTTCATTTGTTTCAGGATAGTATTCTTCAACAGTGGGTAACTAACTGAACAAAGTCCTTGCCTAGAAGAACACTTCATCACAATCAGAAACTTTCAGGGTAAGAAGTATGAGATTGATTCTGACAGGTTTAGATAGACGAAGCTGTATATCCATCCAACGTTTACAGAAGCCCTAGGTGGATTATCCTAATGCTTCAGAAATCCTCCGAATGTACAGATTTTGAGTATAAGAAGCCAGACCCAAAATATTACGTTTTCTATGATTCCATTGATATAGAATATTGTTTCATCTGTTCTATTGTCTAAGAACAGACAGGCATAATTTATGGTCATACAAATGGAATAGTAATTGCCTTTGGAGCTGGAGTAGGGCAAGATGGAACTTATGATGGTAATATTTCACAACTGGGTGATTTTTAAATAGGTTGGCAATACGTCAGAATTCCTTGAGCTGTACACTCAACACATATGCATTTTACTGAAAGCAAATTATACCTTAATAAAGCATTGTTAAAAAAAGATGCATGGGTTGTTACTTGAATCTTGGATCCAACTTAGAGGGGATGTTAACGCAGAAAAAAAAAGGTGGGGCATGGATAACTGGAAGAATAGATAAAAGTGTCCTATGTTTCTATGATTTACCCAGACTTTGGTCTTTGTCCCATCACCTAGTACAAACTTTAAATATTGATTATGGTGGAAATTGCAACACCAATCTGCTATCGTTATAAACTGGGTACTAACTTTAAATAACCCAACGGGATACTTGGGAATTCCTAAAATGAAATTCCAAAATCAATTTCCCCTTGAACAAGTCCTTGTCTCACTATGAAATTTTCAACAGTGTTGCCTCTATAACTTAAAAGTTAAGAAGTTCCTACAACAGTTTTTCTTCAGCAAAGTACTAATAATCCCTACAGGAACTTTTGTTACCACTCTGTTGCCTAAGTATTTTCTAAGTAGCTTTTCTCTGTACCTGCCAGTTTTGAGAAAACCCAAATTCCCCATTGATTAAAACGTCAACTCTAAAGCATTCACAATTTAAAGAGGAAACTACATTTTAAAAAGTCAAGTTAGGTTGTTGTGATACAAATGTAGACGTGGTTGCTCTGGCTGAATATTATGCCCTTTTGCACATATGGGTTTGGAAATATCCTACAAGAAATTTGAGAACTAAATGGTCTTCAAGACTTAGTGAGTATTGTCCTAAAATTATTGAGCTAAACAAGCTAAACAAGAGTAGAGATATAAAAAAATTATTTTCATATGGGTTTTTTTGGGGGGGGAAGTAGGACATTTACATAGTAATATGTGAATATCATTTTAGTGGGTTTCTGGAACTGCAGAGTTCTATATTTGGCTCCTAGTGTGTCTTATGCCTTTATTTGCTCTAGTAAAACTAGGCAACTATATAGTGGAAGCAACTATACAAAAATATTCAAATCCTTAAGACCAGTTACCTTCCTTGAATCTTAATCATCATTGGGTGGGGAAAGGATGGAGAGGCTCTGCTGTTATTGATGATATATTTTGCTTTGTCTCATATTTTCTACTTCCTACTCCTTCTTTCCCATCTTGGCTCAAGGTCTCAGCTCCAAATCCCTTAATCAGAGAAGCTTTTCCTTATCTTTCACTCTCAAATGTTTCTTTCTCTTTCAAACTAAATGCACTTTCATCTTGCCTATTTCCCCTATGTAGTAGTAACCATAGTTGTAACCTCTTTCTTACTCTACACACCTAGTGCTACCCTGTCTCCACTTGCCATTTTCACCCCAGCTGAGTTTTCTTTCTTCAGCCCAATTCTGTCTCCCATCTCTTTGAGAGGATCCTCAGCGATCTATGAGAACATTCTTTATCTAAATATATAGTATTCCTGAAGCTAGGAGAGAGGAGATAAAAATCAAACTCAGTATTTTTTATCTTAGTCAGTGTAGGCTAATAATGCTAAGAAACTTCTCCCAGATCTAAGTGGTACAATGCAAGTTAATTTCTAAGATCACATTACTGTACAAGTAGGTTAAGAAAGGTATGGTTCTCTCCTCCACACAGTGACTCAGGGACCCAGACTCCTTGCATCTTCCCCTCTGGTCTTGGGATCTTCTGCTTGTGATGAGCAGATGGGCTGGGACTGGAGGTGGGCCCATCCCTTCCACTCATATTCTATGGACCAGAGCTCAGTTATAGCCGTCCTCCCCCCCACCCCCAACTACAAGGCAGCCTCCAAAATGCAGCTTATTGGGTGCCTAGGAAGAAGAGGAAAGAATATGAATGTTGCTGGAGCTGTCGGCATGATATCTGCAACACAAGAATCACTGGACCCCCTTTCTCTCCACCCTGAATCACACTAACACTGCTGGTCATAAAAAGGTGAACTCTTGCCAGTGGCTCTGACTGATGACCTGTGGTATCACCAATCTGGCACTGGTTCCAGTTTTAAAAGTATAAAATGCCTCTTGGAGCATCTACTTCTGTCTGATATCTTTCCAAGTTCTGGCAATCCTATCTTGTTCCTGTATGCTTGACTAGGCTCCAGGTTGACCGCACAGGCTCCACAGGGTTGGTACAGGATGCCAGGGGGAAGGTATCAGGCACAAACAGCACTCTTATTAAGACAGGCTGGGAGCTGGGACCCTGGACTCACCCCTACCTTCACCCCATATAAAGAACTGGCTTACCCTCCCTTGGTGAGCAAGCAAGCAAACCTGTTGCTAATTTTTGCTTCACCCCTGTTGCAGCAGGGACCCCCAATAAAGCACTGCCTGACATTCTTATCTGGCTCTTATCAATTTCTATTAATTAAGGAAGGCCAAGAACCCTGGTCAGTAATACTACCCCATTACTGGCAGGTTCCTGAGTGGAGCATGATGTCAGCCCTCTATGCAGAATGCCTGACTCCACTATCCTCCTTCAAGATTACAATCCAACACCCCTTCTTCTATCAAGTCATTAAACTCACTCTCTATGAGAACTGGCACATCATTTCTGATTGAGGCACTCAAAACTGAACTGACCCAACAGTGGGAATTAGAAATTGGAAAGGAAGTTCTAATTAACTACTCTCTGAGCTGGTGACACAAGTTTCTGGACAGATCATGCATGACTTTCAATAGCTACATGGGATACATTAAAACCCCTTATGTTCATTGCAACACTATTCACAATAGCCAAGACCTGAAAACAACCTAAATGTTCAACAACATTTGAACATTGGATGAACATTGATGAATGGATTGTATGTGGTACATATACACAGTGGAATACTACTCAGCCATAACAAAAAACAAAATAATTTCATTTACAGCAACATGAGTGGAACTAGAGACTCTCATACTAAGCGAGGTAAATCAAAAAGAGAAAGGCAAATACCGTATATCACATATATCTGGAATCTAATATATGGCACAAATGGATTTATCGGCAGGAAAGAAACAAACTCATGGACTTGAAGAATAGACCTGTGGTTGTCGAGGGGGAGGTGGAGGGAGAGGGAGGGGCTGGGAGTTTGGGGTTAGTAGATGCAAACTATTGCATTTGGAGTGGATAAACAATGAGATCCTGCTGTATAGCGCAGGGAACAATACCTAGTCACCTGTGGTGGAACATGATGGAGGATAGTGTGAAAAAAAAGAATGTATATAAATGTATAACTGGGTCACTTTGCTGTACAGCAGAAATTGATAGAATATTACAAACCAACTATAATAAAAAATAAAAAAAAAAAACAGCTCCATATGAAAGCTGCCCTTACTGACACAAATATACAGATTGTGTGATAGGAAGAGAGCTGTGGGAGAGGTAAATGATTAGGGTAAAATTTCTAATAAGTCCATACAACCTGAGTGTATTTACTGTCATCATTACAAATATCATTTATAGTAATGGTGTCTTCATGCCAACAGTTATTAGTTTAATAAAACCACTGCTCTAAATAAAGCAGATGCTATTACTGAAACAGCTCTCTAATTGAAGGGCTATTATTACAGTCACTTTAAAACAGAACTGCTAAATAAGTGGTGGTACTATTAAAAGTGTGGGGCTGTTTCTCCAGGGCTGATTATATTTAAACTTTAACCATTTTCTATGGAGCAGTATAGTTGACTCTTCAACAACGCGGGGTTTGGGGCACTCATGCCCTCAGTCAAAAATCCCCATATAACTTTTCTGTGGGATCCCCTTACTCATTGGTTCTGCATCCACAGATTCGACCTATCTCAGATGCATAACTACACATCAGTGAATAAGTAAGCTGTAGTGCCTACTTATTCACTAAAAAAAAAAAAAAATCTACATAGAAGTGGACCTGAGTGGTTCAAGCTCATCTTGCTCAAGGGTCAGCTGTATTTTGTGCCTTGACTCACATTTTGCCTCACGTTTTCCCGCACCCATATAATCAATATCAGCAAATCTAAATACTTTTTTATTTGGGGGGGTTGAATTGGAGCTGCGGCTGGGGCCAACACCACAGTCACAGCAACACCAGATCCAAGCTGCATCTGCGACCTATGCTACAATTGGTGGCAATGAATGCCATATTCCTTAACCCACTGAGCAAGGCCAGGGATTGAAGTCCATATCCTCGTGGACACTATGTTGGGTTCCTAACCTACTGAGCCACAACAAGAACACCAAATCTACATATCTTTTAATCTAAGACTTTGTTACTCAGGGTATGATCTCTGTGCTCTCACCCAGGACTGCAGAATCTGAATCAGAATCTGACTTCACCAGCATTAATATGCACATTAAAATATGCAAAACTGCTGCAAAAATAGCTCTTTCATATCATAAAGATGTACTACAATCCAATATTCCATCGTAGAACCCAGGGGGCATCTCTCATAATTGAATTGAAGTCTTAATACTCACAACGTGGTCTATGCAGCAGTTTTACTTGTACCTGGCTATTGTGAGGAGCTCAGTACCTCAACCCACCCTTGCAATACTGTAGAAGAAGCTCAGTTTTACCAAGACCTTCAGGTGATTCGTATGAATATTACAGTTTGAGAAGCAGGGCTCTTTTTCTTTCCTTAAGAATTTCTTCACATCTGAATCAGAAGATAATAATAAGAATTTCTTTATTAAAGGATCCATTCAAGAAAAGGATATTACAATTGTCAATATATATGCCCCCCACATAGGAGCACCCAGATACCTACAACAAGTACTATCAGAAATAAAAGGAGAGATAGATTTCAATACATTAATATTAGGCGACTTGAACACCCCACTTTCATCAATGGACAGATCCTCTAGGCAGAAAATCAGTAAGGCAACAGA
>PVHT021183543.1:38583687-38637015 GCA_004024745.2 Catagonus wagneri
GAGGGAGTGGGGATAACTACTGCTTTAATGATGGAATAGCAAGGAGCTCCAACTGTAATGCACGGGGAACTATATCTAATTACATGTGACAAATCCATATATGTACATGTAATCGGGTCACCACATGGTGCAGTTGGAAAATCTGACAGAAATCTGTAAACCAGCTATAATGCAAAAATAAAAAAAAAATAAAAAAAAAAAAAGAATTTCTTTACATCTGAATCAGAAGATAATACCCCATACTATATGGGGTATATCATAAAATACATTATTTTAACTTTTAGTGACATTTTCTTTGTTAGGGTAGAAACACGATGGGAGAATAGAAAGGGCTTTACTCTATGGCACACAATATTGTTTAGTGATAGGATTTCTTGCTATTTTATAATAGGTAATCATTCCTTTTTTTTTTTTTCCTTTTTAAGGTCACACCTGTGGCATATGGAAATTCCCAGGCTAGGGGTCTAAGCAAAGCTGCAGTCAGTGGCCTACACCACAGACAGACAATGCTGGATCCAAGCTGCATCTCCGACCTACACTACAGCTTGAGGCAACACTAGATCCTTAACACACTGAGTGAGGCCAGGGATCGAATCTGCACCCTCATGGATGGTAGCAGGGTTCTTAATCTGCTGAGCCACAACAGGAACTCTGTGATCTTCTTTTTTAATAAAAAAAAGTTTAAAGTGCTTTTATTTCTTCAGCCCGTCACCATTGATTTGGCCTTATCCTTATCCAGTAAGTTTTAGGGAATTCCATCTTATTTCAGGGGATGTTTAATAGCAGAAACTGGCAGAAAGGAAATGAAATTTTTACAAGAATCTCACGGGGATGTACTTTTTGGTTTCAGCATTTGTGTGTTAAACGTGTCTTCATTTTGCATTGCCCACTGTATTTTACCACACTTGGTGCATTTAAATGAAGGTAACTGTTGACACTGTAAGAAAACATAATTTGTCTTCTTGCAATTTACCGTGAACATAAGGCTCATTCTATGCCCTGATGTCACTTAATAGATTCCTTTTCGTGCATATAAATGAGTGAGTGTATGTTTGTGTCCTTCATTACTGCCAGGGGCTCTGATATTGAGTTCACAGCTTAAGAAATTTGTCCACATCTGTACCCTTGTGAGACCTCCTCTAAGATAAGAGGATATGTCCACTCCCCCTGAAAGCTTCCTTGGTCTCTTCTCTTCGATTAATTTTGCCTGTTCTTATATGTCATATACATAGAGTGATACAGTATGTACTTGTGTGCATCTAGATTTATATATTGAATCATTTTGTTTAAACATTAAAAAAAGAAACCACAAATTAAAAAAAAATGGAAAGGGGGAGAAAAGTTGACACCTAAGTTCTTCAAGAATCTAAAACAATGCATTTAGAAACATTTTGGAGAACTTATAGTAGGTTTATATTTACAAAGCTTCCGCTTTTCCCCCAAACACAGACAATACCAGTTGAAAAATCTATGAAATGTATTCAAAGGCCTTAGGAATTATAACTAGAGAAACTATTTTCTAAATCTTGGTTTTTGGTGTTGAAATAGTGACTTATTTCTGGCTTATTTACATAGTTTTTTTCCCCATAAATGCTCACATTAGTTCAATGAATAAGAAATGTACTCAAAATAATGATTGCACACTTTACAGATTTCTGATTAAAATATCACCCTTATTTTACTTCCAAAATAACTGATCATTTAATCCCTAACCCAATGAATATTTCCAGCATATGGACTGAAATTTTAGAATACAAATTTTTTTTTTCTGCTTCTGTTTAAATTAATGGTTACCCTATCTAAAAAAGTTTAGGTGAAAACACGGTAAAAACCCTCTTCTTTAGAAGTAGTCCAGCTGAAGTTTAATTAGCTTCTGCAGAATAGTAATTAAAAATCAATTCACTTTCTGTGAGAACAGCAAATTTTTAAATTACGGTTTTAAAAAGACCAGTATTACCCCCCCAAAAAAAAACTCAGACACCTGATTTTGTTATGAATATAGAAGATTCAATTTGGTGCGTGGAGAATTTCTCACTTGGAAGCAATGTGTCCCAGTTCTGAAATCATTTGCTTAAAAGAATAAAGAAGATCCTCGTTATATTTGACACTAGATTCACCGTTAAATCACCAGATCTTTAGGCCTCATACAGAGTGACAAAAGGATGACTTTTCCATTCCTAGAAAATCTTCTCATACACTTTGCCCCTTATTAGCCACAAAATCTACATTGATCGGTCAACTGATTAAACATCGTGCAGTGCCCAACTGTGGGTCATAAACTATAATCATCGCCAGAAAGGATGGTGTAGAAGTGTTCCCTAATATCGTCCCTCAGAAAAGCAGAATATAAGCAAGGATGCAAGCAACAAAGCAGATGGCAATGATTTTTTTCATGCCTGCACCAGCCCTTAAGGGCCTCAATGGAGAAATACATTATCCAAGAAATCACTTGAAAATGTACCTTACTCCTGGGTCTCCAGGGGGAGAGCTAGATTGAAGTTACCTCAGCAGTGTCAATACTGCCAAAATAATCCTTTTTATTGACTTCTAATAGGTTTAATGGTTTTTCTCATGCCAGTGTCTTTACTAGAGAGTGCCATTATGTAAAATCTAAAACAGCTTTAGGTGAATGAGCTCATATATCCACGTTCCCCTCCCTGTACTTGACCAAAAGAAAGAACAATGTAATTGATGAATGACATTAGCCAGCTTTCTTTGAGAAAAAAAACAAAATGGTAACCATCAACTGCCTTTGATTAGACCTCATGGAAGGATTTTTCACTTGAACTTGTGTTTATTTCTGAAGCACATGGAAAATGTATTCAATACTCTTCCCGCTTCAGCTCAAAATGATGACTTCATTTTCCAAATTACCTTACAAGGCTTAGTGCTCTCTCCTGTGATGTGTGTTTGGAGGCACTTGGAAGCAAGGCGCCATTTCACATTCCTAGATAATCTTCTCAGACTCTTCTCCTTGTTATCCACAAAAACTGCATTAATCAGTCAGTCAGCTAAGGCATTAAGCAGTCCTCCACTATGGATTATAAATTATAACCACTGCTAGAAATGGTGACTAAGTGTTCTATAATTTAGTCATAATATTAATAAAAATAATATTTATTTCTCTCACTATATGTTTATATATAAGTATATATTTGAATTATGTATATAATTTATTTCTATGTCTATATAATACATTACATTTAAAAATTAATACGTTCATATGTAAATATATCTCTATATATTTAAATTATATTTACTGACATACATTTCAATGTATTTATTTCAATTATATATGTACTATATACTTACCTGCGTGTCTTAAATAAACCCATTTTCATAATTTATTTTTAAATAACCATTTCATTTCACAGGAAAGTTCTTTTGGAAAAACCCCTACTTACAGTCAACTCCCAACACATATCCCACGTACACAGACTCAACAACACATGTTTGTTTCCAGAACAAGAAGTAAGTAAGGTATGTCTTGAATTCACTCACTTTGGTCAAAGGCCATGTCTCTTCAGCCTCTGTGGTATTATTACATATACTAGACTGTAAGCCATAGATTAGACATAAGCCAAGATTGTACAGTGGCGGTAAAGATGAAGAACGGAACTTCAAGTCTGTCTGATGTGACCACTGAGTATTTTATCCGTGTTAAAAGTTTAAAGCAGTGAAAAAAAAGTAGGAACTCTAGATGTTGCATATTTGTTGGGCAAGCCAAACTTGTTTGTTGTATTTCAGATTGTTAGCTGAACACCAATCCACATATTGTTTTCCTTATACTCAAAATTATCCTATTATTGGGAAGGTATTCTCCATCAGTCCATGCTAGACCCACTGATAGATGAAAATATTTATAGATGGGGTTGGGAGGCAATCATATGATATATGTTTAAATTTTGTAAAGAATTTTTGGGTTAATTCTATAATTTTCTGGATTACTTCTTTTCTCTGGGATATTTTAAAGTTAAACCAATTTTAAATCCTTACAATTATCTGGGCCACCATAGTACACAGCTATCGAAAGATGTCTGGCATAATTGCAGTCCTCTCCTTTTGAAATGAATTGTTAATAAAAGAATACAGAAGCTAGAGTAGCCTCTACCCTCTACAGGGTAGAGGGTGTTGGATTCTGCAAGTTTGTTTGAAATACGCAGACCTCAAAATCACAAATAAAAATGAACTGCAAATCACGACTTTGTGAGGGGAAATAAATACAGTTTCAATATTCAATGAAGAATATTTGGTGATAATGTATTCTATTCCTTTTGTACTGTGTTTATCAATGCTTATTATTTAAATATTTATTTTCAAGAACTGCATTCTTAGCTGCTTTATAATTATCACATTAACTTGTCTACCCAGCCTTCTGGCACAGCAACCTCTCTAATCCCTTACATATTAGAAAACATAGAAATACCCCCCTATTTACCCACATGAGGCAACTCTAGCTTGTCACTTACTTATAGCAAATTTTCACTGCCCTGTCTTCCAAATCTGCTATTTCTCTGATATCTATTACATCCTGTTTCTTGGCTAAATCTTAAGTTGATGGATTCTTGTTGTCTTAATGGATACTGATTTCTGTTATTTCCATTCCACCTTGATTTTAGTCCTTGCTTACTGCTGATTGTAGCACCTAGGAAAAGCATAGGCCGTAAAACTTTCACTATCCTAAAGGGTTGGTAACTTACTCCTTACTCTGCTCTTTGGCAACTGCTGTTTCTCAGTTACCATTTCAGATCCTGACAGTCATGAAGTAACCTCCATTTTTACTGAAGACAACAATTTCAATAAAGTTGAAGTGACCAACGTGACCTTACAATTTATTGTTTAAACTATGACACTCTTGAGTCATGGCTTTTAACTAAAGAATAGGTTTATTATATTAATAGACATATATAGTAGTTTTATTAAAGCTATTTTAAAGATAGCATTTCAATAATAATATCCTATTAAAAAGGCAAAATCTTGGACAAATGATAAACTGCACAGCCACTGTCATCAGAGATTATATAAAATAAAATGGGAGAGAGTCACTCTTTTCATAAATTTCCTGGGTTTATAGAAAATAGTTTTAGGTTAGTTGTGGTTACTTGGATGAACTAATAATTTGAACTCTATCTTCTTTGATAATTTACTCTGTAAATAACTAGCCAACATATGGAAATTAATTTGCAATGGGCACAATGTCCTTTTAAATGTCTATAATTACAGCTTCATTAAAGCTGATTTTCCTTGAGATGTACTTTGGCATATTAAAATGTATGACTGTCAGGTTCATTTTTCATGGCGAAGTTCTTTGCTAGTTGTTTGGTATGTTGAAGTATGAAATTTCCATGTTCAGTATGGAGACTACCATCAAAAAGGTGATCACAATAATTTAACTTAAGAATAAAATTTTAGTTTCTCAAAGGCAATACTGGGGAGAGAAAGATTTATTATTTTATAAGCAATTTCTGTTGAGTTAGTTTCAAGCCCACAAAGCTAAAAATATCAGGTTAGAATTATTGGCCAGATGCTAATAAATAAATCTGTATACATGAAGTCAAACTTTTAATTTTTTTTAAGGCAAATGATTGTTTCTAAAATTCTTGCAAACCAAAACAAGGCAACCAAAAACCACACAATGCTCTATTGGCTTGAGTGTTATATTAATCTAAGTTATGAATGACCGACACCTGAGTATGAAAGAAAGAAGGAAAAAGAAATCGGGGAAATACACAGACTACATACAATGATCTCCACCTACACATCAGAGTTAATTCTTACATCCAAAAAAGCACATTAAATTTTCCTACTGTGTCAAGAGTTATTCCCTCAAGAAAAATGGAAAACAGTGCTTTCCCAGTTGTCCATTTTAACAGATTTCTCCAATAATAATAGCAAGTAATTTGCATGTAATCAAACCCATCTTTAATTAAGTTGTTACCCCATTCAGTCCCTTAAAGGCCAACTTGTTTCTCCAAACAGATGTGACATAATTACCAGTTCCGAAGGATGGCTTCTCAACTGAGCCAACTGTACTTCCCCTCTTCTCTCTTTTAGAAGCTAAAATTTCCAGTGGTTTCTTGGAGAGGAGTTAATCTCATTGAGCAATTTGACAGTTTCAGAAAATAGTCTCTATCACATCTAGCCTAACAGGATATATGTTATGGAGGATTTCACTTGATATCCCGCAATGAGAAATTTGTCACTGCCAAGATTTTAGAGGCTTTTAAATTTATACTGGAAACACACCAAACAGATGAGTAGGTTCTATTTCTTTATTCTTTCTATTCCTTTCCTCCTTTAATTGAAAAAGGACGTAAACATTGGATTGCTGTTTTATTCACCAACTGCATGAATTCAAAATGTCTCCAGCAGGGTGACTACAACCAATATGCATTCTCTACATCCCAGGCCACTTTTACCTCTTAGTCACAGTGGGATGGCATGGAGCAAGCTGCTAAATCTCAAGAGTGCTGTCTGCTCACTCAGAGGGGAGGCAACAGACACAAGAAAAGTTAATGGCCTTAGAAGAACAACTGATGGAAGCATAGGGGAAAAAAAAAGCCCCTGGTCTTCCTGGAGTACAGGCTTGTAGTTTCTTTGTCAAAGTAAGAATTATACTGTATCTTCCTTCTAGAGAAAAAAGCCACAACAGTGCACAACTGCCCACATCTCATTGCCACACAAATAATATTAGACAATTAGACCCTGGTTTCAATATTTTGGGAGTACCAAGCATTTTAGAGGGCACCTGGGTGGTTTTATTCTGATTTTTTTTTCTAGGAATTGATGGGTGGCACTGTGTTTTTAGGGTGAGGTCAGAGGAAAAGATAAACTGGCAAAAGGAAGAACAGAGTAAGAGGAGAAAGTCTAGATAGTGGGGAGGGGTCTGAGGCAAATGTCACATGATTTTTTCAGTTATGTGAATTTCATGTGTAACCCAAGATATCTTGGGGCCTGGATACAACAATATTAAAACTTAAATGGAAACCCACTTTTGACCTATATTTCTCAGAAAATATTTATCAGTATATTTCCATTATTTGGGGTATTGCTAGACACAAGTAGGCACTGCATCTCTCCACCCATTTTGAAGTTAGATATGGCCACGTGGATTGTTTTGACTGAAGAAATGTCAGCTGGGGTGGCCCGTAACCATTTGGGGTGGACACTTTAAGAACTAGTCCATGATTTGTCACTTGCCCTTTCCTTGTAACAGCAACTGGCAATGCAACGGATGGCGGCCATTCCAACACAGGGACCTCAGAGTAAAGACAGCGCCTGTCAATCTAGAGCAGAACTTGACTGCAGTGGAGCTTGACTGATAAATATGCTTTGTATTCAGCTCTTCTGTCAACACCCAATTAAAACTACGCATTTGAAGTAAAACCTTTATGCTCCTGACTCTTCTCCCTGTTCCTGCTCCAGCCCCAGAGATGTCAGGAGTGTCAAAATGAGGAATGTAAAAAGAGAAAGGCGGAAATAGTGATAAAATGGGCCACATTCTTTTCTCCTCTGCAGGCTTATGAGTCAGGTAATTTATAGGTTACTTGAGTGAATGAAACCTTTACATTAAACTCTCCTAGAGTATTAAAATTTTGTCTTAAATGTTTAAGTTATTTAATATTTAAGTGAGAAACATACCCCCTTATTCAAAGTTCAAATAGTGTAAAGTAACCAATGAAAAGTCTCTCTCCAACCACTGATCCTATCAGCCCAGCCCTAACCCTCAATTCCTCAGAGGTTTTATTATTTTTTTATACTCATGTATGCTTGCAGAGACTTTTTATATTTTTATTTTAGAGGTAGCCTACTATATACTTTTTTATATACTATATAAAAAAGCTACTTGTAAAAATGTGATAGCCATCTCAATCATTGTAATTTGTCAGGGAAAGAGAAAATAAACCAATAAAATTTGATTAAAAGTTTATGAGAGGAGCTCCTGCCATGGCACAGAGGGTTAAGGATCCAGCATTGCTACAGCTGTGGCGTAGGTCACAACTGCAGTCTGGATTTGATCCCTGGCCCAGGAACGTCCATATATCACAGGTGCAGTCAAAAAAAAAGACAGGCTGTGAGGTAAGAAATAAAGTTACTTTCTTTTCTGGCCATATTCATTCATTCAATAAGTTTTCCATGTGACTCTACAGGTTTCAAAAGGAAAGAAAGGAGGGACAAAAGCTGATATTCTGGAAGATTTGTTCTGCGAAGTAAGTTTCATGTAAATTCATGTAGCAGAAAGAGGGTCTGCTAACCCTTCAGATAAGAGAGCAATGAAGAGAGATGGAGGAAGAGGCGATGTCAAAGATGAGTTGAGGCTGAATTGTGTGTAGGAGCTGGATAGCAGCACCTTGCAAGGGATTCCAGGGAAAGGAAAACCCATGGGCGGTATCTGCAAGAAACAGAAGAAACACTTTGTCTTATTAACTAATTTGATCTTCATAGTAAGCTCTAAGTTGGGCCTCATTTTATCATGGTCCAGATAAGGGTCAAATCAGATGCTAAGATCTTACAGCACATAGCTGGTCTGTGGAAGGATCACACACTCCCTCCTTCTGTTCAGCCAGGCTCAGGAAGAGAGGTGACTGACTGGAACTGAGTAGAAGAGGACACTGAATCCGCCCAAGGTTTATGGGTTTTCTATGACTTGGGGAAAAGAAATGGGAAAATATGAGAAACAAAAATAAAATTAAATGAATTTTGAAAACAAGTTTTCTCTAAGAATTATCAGCAAAATTACAAAAATATCATCTGGAGTTGGAGTTTTGTACAAGTATTCTACAAGGAACTATTCTAAGAATTCTCCAAAGATGCACACAGAACAAAATATGCCCTTCAAGGTCTGGAGACTAGCACTTGGAATATTACTTAGAACCAACAATGGAGTTATTATTAGCCAAAACTTTGGAAATCTTCTAATCTATGAGAATGCAGGTGTTCAAAGAATAACGAGAATTTGAAAATGTTCAATAGGTAAATGCACTTAGGTAGATTTAAAAAAAAAAAACTTCACTTAAATGCAAATCAGTGTGCTAGAAAAAAACAAGCATTTTACTTCTTCCAAACAAGGATATATGTGTGTGTGTGTGTGTGTATACATATAAAACAATAAAAGATTTTCAACTGTAAAGACGTCCAACCTCCTTGTCAACCAAGAGATGTTAGAAAATTAATTTTCAGAAAAATGTATAGCTATTAATATCGCCTCTGTCCTTTACTGTGATAGTGATGACAAGAATAAGAAAAGATTTAAATGTCAGAATAGTTCATGTTAAGTATTTTTCCTTTCTAGAACACTTTAAGAATATATATTTTTAATAGCTATTCTATCTTTAGAGCCACCAATGGAACACTGTTAATTTTAGTTTTAATTTTACACAACAGCAGCTTTTATGCAGTAGTCCCTTATATACATTCAAAATGGAAAATAATCTTAGTAATAAAAAAGATGTATAAGTTAAATTCCTTTGACAAAGGAAGCAAAGCCATTTATTCTAAATTTTATTTCTTTTTTATCCATCATTCTTTATTTATTTTGGAATTGCAGCCCTCATGGCTTAGCAGAAAGTACTAACCTTCAGAAAAATAAAAATACAGGCATAATAGAAGTAAGAGAAACCCAAAGTCTGTATGTAAATTTTTTTCCAAAGACAGTAGTATATGATATCCACTCTGCACTTCTAAATATATTTTAAAAAGGCAACTATTTGTAGATACATGTCAACAACTTAAGACTGTGCACTGCCCTGCAAAAGCCAGTGATTTAGGGGAAACTCAGGTCTACAGTAGAATCAGGCAGCAGACCAGGACCACGGCATGGGAGTACTTCATACGCCCACGGCATGGAATTTATCACAGGTTGACATTTTCCTTGACCCAGCCTGAAAGTCTAGTTGGGCCAGGGTGGTTGTCCAGTGGCTCAGAGTGGATTGTGCAAAAAGCCTTCTCCAAAGCAGAGCAGGCCTAGGAGGGGGGATGGCACTCACATGGCCTCATGGGGGCTACAGAGAAAGTGACCTGGATGACACCCACTTCTTCCGACACAGAGGACACTCTGCATCTTAAAGGAGTACCCACTGAGTGCCCAGGCTGGGGACCATTCACGAGTCTCCTGGGCTGGCTGCCTGCCGGGAATAGAGTCTCTAACCAAATAAGTGCAGACTTGAATTTGGTGTTGGGAACTGTACCAAGTGATTTGGCTTAGCAGAGGTCAGTCTTTGCTGTGGAAAAAGCATTCTCTTTCCCAGGCAGGGAATGGAATGAGGCCTCTCTCTGGTTGGTCCACGTGACCACAGAGCATTTCTCTATGGCAGCTGGCAGTGTGAGGAAGGGCAAGAGGACTGGGATCAGTCCCAGGGGACCCTATGGGTTGTCTAGATATGAACTATTAGGTTATCATGGAAATCTTTTATATTTTGCAATTGAGATATAATTTCCAATTTCAGGTGCACAACAAAGTGATTCAGATACTTCAGTTACACACACACATAATATACATATATATACACTATATATTTATAAATAAATATATACATATATATGTATATATTCCTGGAAAACTTAAAAAGAGACAAATATTCTAAGTTTCTAAGTGAGGAGCTGGTCCCTGAACTAAGGGCAAGAAACAAGAGAAGAAACCTTTCTCAACTATTCTTTCAAGTTACACGAGCAAACAGTGGCACATTTTACACACATTTAATAGAATTAACGCAAATATGAATACAAAACAGCCAAGATTTTGGGAATGCTTTTGATACTTCAGGTGTTGGTATGAACTATTTCAGGCATGATCTCATTTAAGCCTCAGGTCATCCTACCAGCAAGTTAGAGCCATGAATTCCATGTTACAGAGGAGGAAGCTAAGTCTTAGGGGGGTTAAGCCACTTGCCTGAGGCCGTGATCTTGCCCAAGGGCAAGACTTGAATTCAGGCAAAAGAACATCTGCACATAGGCTTTTAATCACAAATAGATAAATAATAAAGATGAGGAACAAAGTTTCAGTAAAAGTTTACTTTCCTAAATTGCAGGAAAAAACAATCCCTTAGACTCTGAACTTTTTGCACACATAGTGAATTCTTAGTACAGCTTCAGCGATCCATCATTTTATGATTCCCACCATCCATCACTGTCGGACCACAAGGGATCATGAGAAGCTCTAGATGTCAGTAAAAGTCTTAGCATTTTAGGCAGGTTTCTCACGTATCTTAAATATCTTTAAATGTGTCTTAAATATCTTTAAATCCTAAAGCTTAGAATAATACATAGAGTCCACCGCCAAACATGGGTTATATTGGCTGTAACATAACTGGATTCTCAAGAGACCAATTTGTATGGTAAGAAAGAGAATTTTAAAGGTCTCTAAAATGGTCTGTGTGCTTGCTTAAACCCTGTTTCTTTTTCTCCTGCTTCTTTTTACCCCATGGACTGCTTTTCTAGATGTTTCAAATCAAATTGGCCTTTTCCTAAAGGAAAAAGCTGCTAAAAAAAAAAAGGAAAACAAAAAACATCTCACTGGAATACTGGATCCATCTCAACTGCCATGTAATCTTTTCTGAATTCCTTTAGTAAATTTCTTACATTATGATTTTGGTTAAAAATATCAGCGGCTTGGTTTAAAAAGTAGAAAAACTGAGTTGTTCATCTAATATCCAACGGACTATTAGCTCAAGTGAAGCAGGGACATTTTCTAACTCACTTGTCCCTAGTACCTAAAACAACGCTTAGCACATTTAAGCAGCAAATTCCCATATCCATTCCTTTATACAAATGTAGAAGGGTTGAGTGTAACCTTTAAAATACTTTAATATAGGAGTTCCCGTCGTGGCTCAGCTGTTAACAAACCCGGCTAGTATCCATGAGGATGCGGGTTCAATCCCTGGCCTCACTCACTGGGTTAAGAATCCAGCATTGCTGTGAGCTGTGATGTAGGTTACAGACACAGCTCAGATCCTGGGCTGCTGGAGCTGTGATGTAGATTGGCAGCTAGAGATCCAATTCAACCCTACCCTGGGAACCTCCATATGCCATGGGTGCGACCCTAAAAAGACAAAAAAAAAAAAAAGTACTTTAATACAATAGACTTTGAAAGAGAGATGTTGGTAGACATACCAAGAATACAAGATTATATGAATTCACTATTACATTTGATTAAGCACTTGATGGTATCTGATAAAAGGAATACACACAAAAATTTATTTTGGATAGACCTTGGACTTATACATAAAAAACAAAATGATACAGCTTCTAAAAGAAAACATAAGAAGATTATCTGCAACTTATTGGTAAGCAAAGGTTTTTTGAGCAGGACACAGAAAAGCAGTAACTATAAAAGAAAAACATGGATAAATTGGACTTCATCATAGTTAAAAACTGCTTGAGGAAATAAATAACACAGCCAAAGAATGGGAGAAAATATTCACCAAACATATATCTGATACTGAGCTTGTATCCAGAATACAGAAAGAATTCCTTTAACTCCATCATAAGAAACACAAACCACCAAATAAAAACAGGGTAAAGATCTGAGCAGACACTTCCGAAAGGAAGATATGCAAATGACTAGTCACCATATGAAAAATAACAAGAACTGGGTGCAAGGTGTGTTGCTGCTACTGGAATACCATTGTTTAAATGATTAGTGGACATAAAGAACCAAGAAATCTTTTTCTTAGATCATGAGTTTCTAATTCAAATATAACATTATAGCATTTTTTCAACACTTGATTTTATAGGATATGTGTGATATGGACTTAAATAAGAACAAAAATACTCTAAATTTTGTGGATCAAAGGATAGAATTATGGTTCTTTGCTATATGATGACCTTTACCTTCTCTTCATCAAACACTATGATACAAAGTATCTGGCACTGGTTCTGTACAGGTAAATGTCATTATATTGAACTTCACTTTATCGCCTTGTTGCAAATTGAAATTTTGTGATAAATTAATTTCAATAAAAATCAACTTCAATAAAAATTGAAAGTTCATGATAACCCTGAGTCTAGGAAGTCTATCAGTGCCATTTTCCAATAGCATTTGCTCACTTTATGTCTCTCATCATTTTCAAACTTCTAAATATATTATTATTATTATTTTCACTATTGTTATATTTGTTATGGTGATTTGTGATCAGTGATCTCTGATGTTACCATTGCAAAAACATCACAACTCACGAAAGGGTCAAATGATGGTTAGCATATCTTAGCAATAAGATATTTTAAAATTAAGATATATATATATATATTGTTTTTTAGATGTAATGATAGTGCACACTTAACAGACTATAGTATAGTATAAGCATAATTTTATATACACTAGGAAACCAAAATTTTTGTCTGATTCACTTTATGCCTATATTCGCTTTATTGAGGTAGTTTGGAACTGAACCCACAGTATCTCCAAGATATATCTGTATATCTTTCTGCTTCCTTATGACGACAACAAAAAATACATAGTTGTTTGACTTCCCTCAGTGTAACTAGTGCTCAGTATTTTGCTTTGATATTGCATTAGTGTTTGACAGGCCAGGTGAATAGATGAGAAAGCATCTCTCCATGACGTGTACAAAAGAAAGAATCAGGAGAATATTATTTTAAAAAAAGCAATACTTGTATTTTTCTCAGAATTTTTTTCACCCTCTTCTGAAATATCCTGTAAGTTTCCTAGGACATTGTAGGTCTTACTCATTTGAGTGGTCGTAATAAAATAGTTTTCCTTTGAATAAAAATCACATACTGGTTCAATATTCACCAAACATACCTCTTGGCATTAGGGTAGATTAAGAAAAGCTCACTGATATCACTCTAACAGCAGAATGAGTTTTCTTTTTTCCATGGGTTTTCAACTTTGACAAGTAATACAGGAGAATTTGTGGATCATAGGATCAATTTTTACGGGGCATACTCTCAGAAGAATGAAACAGAGGCCAGAATTGTTAGCTTTCCCAATGACTTCTGCTGCAATTGGGAGTCCCGCCACTGTCTCCATGTGAAAAATCTGGGCTCAACTGCTAGAACATGAGAGACCACGGGAAACAGACACAAACCATCTCAGTTGAGGACCCTCTCTGCCAGCCTCCAACTGATCTGAAAGCTGAGAGCATTCCTATGAGTTGTGCCAACTGAGATCAACCTAGCCTGAGCTCAGTCACCAGAACCACTCAGCTGAGCTGGGCTTCTATTGCAACCAGCTTAAAAATGAGCTTAAATAAAAGGTTGTCTTTCTTTTTTTTTTGCTTTTTAGGGCTACACCTGTGGCATATGGAATTTGCCAGGCTAGGGATCGAATCCAAGCTACAGCTGCCAGTCTTTAGCCACAGACCTGCAGTGGGATCTGAGCTGTGTATGCCATAACTCACTGCAACACCTGATCCTTAACCCACTGAGCGAGGCCAGGGATCAAACCCACATCCTCATGGATACTAGTTGGGTTCATTTCTTCTGAGTCACAACAGGAACTCCAAAAGCTTTCTTAAGTGACTGAATTTTGGGACAGTTTGTTAGGCAGGGTAAGTGCACCTACTGTCCATGAATTGGCCACTATTACAGTGTTATGTTCTTTGTCATGTATCACAAATTATAACTGTCCTCTTTATTGGACAGTAATCTCTATAAGGGCAGAGACTTTGACAACCTTCCCTGTTCCAAGGTCTTAGAAGGGTTCATACTTATTAGCTGCTCAATAAATATTTGTATAGTAAATAAATGAGTCTATTTCATAGAATTATTTTTAGAAGGTTAAATAAAATAACCTATAAAATGAATATTTCAATTGTTGGTATTTAGCTTGCTATAAGGAATAGATTTTTCTTGTGGAATTTATTATCTTCTTAAAAGATAAACAGTGACCAAGAAATTAAAAAAAAGTGCCGAAAGCCATTATCACATAAAAAGACATAAATGGATCTTAAGTACTTGTGAAAAATATTGCACATTAGATAAAGAAATGAATGCAGTGACTAAAGAGAAGCACTCCCTAATAAGTAAGACTAAAGTCCTGTAGTTAGTGAGCTTCTCACCTGTTTACTGTTTATTAACTGAGTTTAAAAATTCATGAGTTCAGATATTTTTCCATACCCTATTTATTAAATCTATCTATTCAAACATAGTCTGTTGAATTGCCAAGACAAGTATTTTATTAACCTTACTTTTTTTTATTTTTTATCATTCATACAGATAATCATCAGAAAGTCAAATGAATGTTTGTATCTATATAAAACCATAATCCAGCAGTCACAACCAATCCATTTTATGGTCAAGAGTATAGTTAAAATCTTTTATAATTAATTGGCTTGTAACTGCTATGTGCAACCTTCAAAAACTAAAAAAAAAAAAAAAAGATTGTGTTATTTTTCAGAAAATGTTAAGGATAAAATGGGTAATTTGGATAGTAATTTTCCTCTCAAAACATATTTAATAGTTGTTGCCAGAATTGTATTCAAAATATTATCTTCTAAATTACTTTCCAAAATTACTTTTAGACGTATGATATTTACCTAAACCCTCATACATCATTTTTAAATTCAATAACAAATATCATATGGCTATTTCAAATACTTGACAGTGCATTTAATAAATTAAAACACTTGAAACATTTTGTTATTAATATATGGGAAGCAGCTGTACACAAAGCAAGATGCAGATTTTCTATTTGCTTCAAAATTTCATGTTTTTTCTACATAAAATGCATGAACTTAAATGAAAATTTTGTAGATATTTCCATTCATTTCCAAGGAATTAAAATCATTAGCACATCTAATGTGTAATTATTTATCAGATTCCTCAGACACATATATTATATATACCATTCCCTGTAATCATAATAGTCCCTTACAACTTAGGTCAAACGAGCTTCCAGTATCTTCAAAGTAGTTCAATCCTAGTACAGAGAGACCCTGTACAGGCTAGTTTCTATTTATGCAAGTACCTTACTTCTTTGACTCAATTCTTTTACCTGTAAAAGATATTATCTCTTGCCTAACCTTCAACGTTATTATAAAAAATGAACATGAAGGCTAATTTTTAAAGTATTAATATGAATATGAAAGTTTGGTACTGAACAAAAGACTACATTTTGTAGGATTCATGCATTAACTTAGGGCCCACTCTGTCACAGTCTTTCCTTGACCAATTTCCAAGTTACACCAATGAAGATAGCATTTAAGAATGTCCTTAACCAACTCTGTGTCAAAAGGTACCCTGGGAAGAAAGTCTACTTCTATAAGTGGCTTTAAAATGTAGTCTGTTGACATGGTCCATCAACTTCTCCTTATGAGTTCCACAAGAAAGACAGAACTGGGAAAATCTCTAGTTGTTAATCATGGCAAAGTTGGGATACATAAAAATGACCGTACATTTTTGGAGTAAATTTTCTTTAAATGCTAGAAGCTGAGGGAAAGAAAGAAAGAAAGAAAGAAAGAGGGAGAAGGGAGGGAGGAAGGAAGGAAGGAAGGTAGGAGAGAAGGAGGGAAGGAGGGAAAGAATGAAGGAAAGAGCAAAGAAAGAACGAATGAAGTGGCAAGGGAGGTAGGGAGGAGTAAGTGACTTAATTGCTTTAGAGGAAAAAGAATTACAGAACTCTTAAGCATTAAGGAAAGAAGTAGAAATTTACACAAAAGCTGCCAAAGGGAGCATTTTGACACATTTAAAGAACATCCAGAATTACAGACTGAGAAAAGCCTATTTTCTCTTCTCTTTTAGTTCCTAAAATACTTCATTCACTTTGGCAGCTGGCTTTTGTTTTCTGATTTAAGAGCAAGCTAGCTTCTGAGATGAAAGAAAATGTTGAAGTATTTAAAATACTTTAGTAATTTTAAAATATTGTGATGGATCCCGGCATTTCCCCCACTACAACAATGCAAGACCTATCTTGTCTAGAATACATTCTTACGTAATTTGAGTTAATTTCCTGATAATTATTGTCTTAGAATTTCTTAAAGACATAATAATTCAACCCCAAATACCCCTGAACATCCACAGAAAAAGCTAGAGGAAAAGAACAGAAATGTTTAAAAGCAGAAGGAAAACAATATCCAGAAATGTTTTCTTGTAATTTTCCAGTTTATCAAATGCTCAAGACATTATTATTAATTCCTTTTCAGAATCTTCTAGGATGGAAATATAGTCCAGGGGAAGGACTACCTGAGGTTCACCTTTAAATCATGCCAAACATGCAACATGAAAACTTTGTGAGAAATGAAGTATCAAAACCTTTCCATTTGGGAGATCTTGAAAATCATGTAGAGATTTAATAACTTTTCCAGAGACCCAAAATAAACTCTACATAGTATCACATTTGGAACCTGCCATAAAATCACACCATTAGTTAAAACCTAGTAATATATAGAACTGGAATCACGGAATTAGATAAAAGTTAAATTAATTGTTCAACTTAGAAAAGAAAATTTAACCAATGGAACATTTACTTTTGTTCTATTTTTTTTTTTTTTTGGCCTTTTGTCATTTTATGGCCGCACCTGCGGGGCATGTGGAGGTTCCCAGGCTAGGGGTCTAATCTGAGCTGTGACCACTGGCCTGCGCCGCAGCCACAGCAACGCAGGATCCGAGCCGCGTCTGCAACCTACACTACAGCTCAGGGCAACGCCGGATCGTTAACCCACTGAGCAAGGCCAGGGATCGAACACGCAATCTCATGGTTCCTAGTCGGATTCGTTAACCACGGCGCCACGACGGGAACTCCTACTTTTGTTCTAAATTTAGAAATTGTTTTGGAATTTTTTTTAAGTCAGTGTTCATTTTTTTTACCACTTTTTCATCTAAATGAAAAAACAAGTATCACTGATGACCTTGATGACCAGAAACTTTAAGAAATCAGTGAAAGATGAGAGACAAAAAGGATTAATTGCAACAGAAAATCATAATGGAAGAGTATATTTTTACAAAAGAAGAGAGCTGCCCATGAGTATTCAAACCTCAAAAGTAGCTGATATGGGTGCAGAAAGGGATTCTGGGACTACCACCGGGGGTGATTCACATTAAACTCATTTCAATGATTACATCCTGGGAAAGAAAGAGTTGGAGATAAAAAGACACCAGGGCCATTTTATTTTACTTGAATTCCTTGGCTTCTTTACAATGAGAATGTTCTTATTTCTCATGCACTTACATAATTAATTCAAGAAATATGCAGAAAAAATGAACATATATCAAATACCTTTTGTATTATAGAAACTGCGGCATGAAAGTATCTGTACTTAGATTTAATCCTATTATGTATTCTAAGGCAGATATTCTTAGTTCCTGACTTATGTCTATATTATAATTTGAGCACAGAGGAAATGCATCATTTTCTCCCATTTTATCATACTGAAACTATAAGCCACTAAAATTATTCCCTAACATTGGTACAGGAGGAAATCAGACTCAAAAAAACAAACATTTCCTGCTTAAATTATGTGGCATTATGCTATGTTATTTTTAAAAAGGCAAGAAGAGAAAAGATACTTGGTTATGCCAAACATTTCCATAAAACTTTCTTTGATGCAAACTTACAAAAAACCTGTTTCAACAGTTTATCAACATCACCAGAATTCCATTTGGAAGATGCAGTTAACTATTCAAACTTTGTAAAAGTGAGTGACTCACACATGACGACAAATACATTCTTCACATGACAGAAGGGCTATTTTCAGACTTCTGAATAATGGAACTCTACATAAGTCAACAGGAAGTGGGCAATAATTATTTTTACAAAAACAGACGGAGAGGTGCTGGTTGGTTAAAAACGGTTGGCAAAGCAACTATTCATTAAAACTGAGCAGGTCTGCTAATAAATGATTGGCCAAGATAAGCAATCAATTTGGAGACAACTACTTTAGCCCACCATAATTTGATCCAAGAATATGTACTAATTTCTAAATCAATTTAGTTATTTCTGCTTCTAGTCAGAATGGAGTAACGGAGATCAAAATTACACTCCTACCTGAAACAACAACAAAAGCCAAAATGTATGAAGCTATTCCTTTTAAGATACAGACCATCAAATAATGAACAGTGATCTCTGGGTGACAGTAAACAAATGAAGTAAGTCCTGTGTATATCCAGCTACCATCTAGAGAGAGTTGGCAATCTGTGGTACAAGGAGAAGGAACTCAGGTATATTCAAGTAATTCCATGAGTTGCAGAAGTAGAGCTGAGTATGTAGAAAGACTAGGTAAAGAGTACTGGAGAAGAGAAAGCTGCAGAGAGAAAGACCTCTGGAGAGACAAACAAAAAGGTTTTGTCTCAGTAATGAGAAATAATTAATAGTAGGTTGAATGAACACTGTTGTGGTCGAAGAAAATCTTAAATGCAAGAACCCATAAAGACTAAACAGTTTCTTAGTAACTTAGTTGTGCCCAGGACAAAGCCAAACACAGTGGAATGCAAACAATATCCAGCACCTAATAATGGAAAATTCACAAAGTCCAGTATTCAGTCAAAAATTGCCAGATTTTCGAATAAGTATGAAGAGAATACAAAATGAGATAAATCAAGCAATTGAAACTGACCCAGACCAAATAGAGATGTTAGAATTAGCATACAAGGACAAACAGTGTTCATAACTGTATTTCACATGTACAAAATGTTAAGTATAGACATAGAGTACATAAAAAGACCCAATAAAAATTACGGAAGTAAAGTTATACTCTGGGAAAGAAAATCTTCCCACAAAGGACACTCAAGGTCCAGATGTTTTCATTGGTGAATTCTAACAAACATTTAAACAAGAAATAATAACAATTATTTACAAACTTTTAAAGAAAATTAAAAGAAAACTGAATGACCCAACTTAGTTCATGAGGTCAGCTTTACCCCAATGTCAAAATCAGGCAAAATCATAAGAAAAGAAAATCGTAGGTCAATATCCTCCATCAGTATAGACACCAATTTAGAAACAAAATTTTAGCAAACTGAATTCAATAATGTATGCAAAAAAAAAAAAAAACATATTGAATGACCAAGTAAGAGTTTTATCCCAGGAAAGTGAAGTTGGTCTTATCTTTTGGAAATTAATCAATGTAATTCAGCATAATAACACACTAAAAAGAAAAATCATATGATTATCTCAATGGATGCAGAAAAAAAGACAAAACCCAACACACATTCCTGATAAAAACTCAGCAAAATATAAATTTTCTTAATTAGATAAAAGGCATCCATGAAAAGTTGAAAGATAATAATATATTGAATTATGAAAATCTAAATGCTTTCCCTTTATGATCAAGAACAAGATAAATGTATCCATTCTTGCCAACTACTCAGCATTGTCCTAGAAGTTCTAGCCAATGCAATAAGTCAAGGCAAATAGGTTAGAAAGGAAGAATGACATAATTTTTTGGGTAAAAAAATCCTGTGGAATTTTTAAAAACTATTGTAACAAATAAACAAGTTTAGCACAATTGTAATATTCAGGATTAATGTAAAAATCAATTTTATTTCCACAAATTTTATTTTTATATACTCACAACAAATAAGTAAAGATTGACTTGTTAATGATGGCCATTTGTACAGGTGTGAGGTGGTACCTCATAGTAGTTGTGATTTGCATTTCTCTAATAATCAGTGATGTTGAGCATTTTCTCATGTGCCTGTTGGCCATCTGTATATCTGCTATGGAGAAACGTCTATTTAGGTGTTTTGCCCATTTTTCAATTGTGTTGTTGTTTTTTGCTGTTGTATAAATTATATATTTTAGAGATTAAGTCCTTGTCAGTTGCAATATTTGAAACTATTTTCTCGTATTCCATAGGTTGTCTTTTTTTTTTTTTAATGGTTTCCTTTGCTGTGCAAAAGCTTGTCAGTTTGATAAGGTCCATTGGTTTATTTTTGCTTTTATTTCTGTTGTCTTGGGAGACTGACCTAAGAAAACATTTGTACAGTTGATGTCAGAGAATGTCTTGCCTGTGTTCTCTTCTAGGAGTTTGATGGTGTCTTGTCTTACATTTAAATCTTTAAGCCATTTCGAGTTCATTTTTGTGCATGGTATAAGGGTGTATTCCAGTTTCACTGATTTACATGCGGCTGTCCAATTTTCGCAGCACTACATGCTGAAATGACCATCGTTTTCCCATTTTATATTCTTGCCTCCTCTTTCAAAGATTAATTGACCGGAGGTGTCTAGGTTTACTTCTGGATTCTCTATTCTGTTCCATTGGTCTGATTGTCTGACAAATAACAAATGCTGGAGAGGGTGTGGAGAAACGGGTATCCTCCTACACTGTTTGTGGGAACGTAAACTGGTGCAACCACTATGGATAACAGTATGGAGGTACCTTAGAAAACTAAATACAGAACTACCATATGACCTAGAAATCCCACTGTTGGGTATATATCCAGATAAAACTTTCCCTGAAAAAGATACATGCACCTGTATATTCATTGCAGCACTAATCACAATAGCCAAGACGTGGAAACAACCTAAATGTCCATCAACAGATGAATGAATTAAGAAGATGTAGAACATATACACAATGGAATACTATCAAATTATAACAAGAACAAACTAATGCCATTTGCAGCAACATGGATGGAACCAGAGAGTCTCACACTAAGTGAGGTAAGTCAGAAAGAGAAAGACAAATACCGTATGATATAACCTATATCTAGAATCTAATATAAGGCACAAATGAATCTTTCCACAGAAAAAAAACTCATGGACTTGGAGAACAGATTTGTGGTTCCCAAGGGAGTGGGGAGAGATTGGGATGGACTGGGAGTCTGGGGTTAACAGATGCAAGCTATTGCATTTGGAGTGGATAAGCAATGAGATCATGCTGTATAGCACAGGGAACTATATCTAGCCACTTATGATGGAATATGATGGAGGATAATGTGAAAAGAAAATGTATGTGTGTGTGTGTGTGTGTGTGTGTGAGACTGGGTCACTTTGCTGTACAGTAGAAATTGACAGAACACTGTAACCCAACTATAATGGCAAAAATAGAAATCATTATAAAAGTAAAAATTGAAATGAAAAAGCAATTCATAAAACATGAAATATTTATTGATAAATCCGAAAAAAGATTAAAAAAAGCTGTACATTGAAAACTACAAAGTATCACTGAAATAAATTTAATAAGAACAAAGTAAATGGAAAGCTATATCACGTTCATGGGTCAAATAACTCACTATTTTTAAATTTTAATTTTTTTCTAAATTCACATGTATATTTAATACAATCCCAAAGCCCCAAATTCTTCGTAGATATTGACAAATTGATTCTAAAACTCCAGACTCTGCCTGAATAATCCAAGAGATTGCAAAGTTGAACCACTAATGTCTCTTAAAACTTTTGCTAGGAAATGGATTACACTGCTTCTTTTATGTTCAAAGCAAGATATATGTTCCATCCTTCCAGCAAAAAGGCATGAAGGATAATCCCTTAGAATTGTGCTCAATGGGGAAGAACAGATGGGAAAGGACAGCAAATATCTGACAATAACACAAACCACCATAGTATCAGAGTCCTCTCTTGCCTAGTTCAAGAAATTTTACAGTGCTCTACCTAGATTGCTTCTATCTTACCTCCAAAGATGACTGGATCACTGTGAATGAGCCCTAAGATGCCAGTAAGAAGGAAAGGCTCTTCATCAAACAGGCCAAATAT
This sequence comes from Catagonus wagneri, assembly GCA_004024745.2. Classification (NCBI taxonomy): domain Eukaryota; kingdom Metazoa; phylum Chordata; class Mammalia; order Artiodactyla; family Tayassuidae; genus Catagonus; species Catagonus wagneri. The sequence continues at coordinate 38,606,294 of PVHT021183543.1, forward strand.
CTACCCCAGCGGAACCACTGGGGCCCCAGACATCACAGAGAATCCCCAATCTGCAGAGAAGTAAGAGTTCCCCTGTCAATTCAGATCCAGATGGTTCCAAAGTGAACACGATCACCCTAAAAATTCTCTTTCAAATACTACTTCCCCAAAGTGAGAACTTTTGAGAGCTATCCTGGAATTATGATTAGCTTCACTGCATCTGTACTCTGACCAACCTTAGGTCACCAGGATCCTGCCAATCATTGCCTGGGCCCACCTGATTTCTGGAGGTGGTTATGGTTTTCATCACTTCCCTGACTCAAACCATAACTTGCTACAACATAAACACTTTGAAAAATATATTCAATAAAAGAGCCCTTTTGGGTTCCAAGAATTTAGTGGATGAAGGGAATAAGAAGAAAGGTCAGCAGCCAAGTTATGCTTTTTTACAAAATGAGCAGTTATATAAAGATATGAAGATGTTTGCATTTCTCACGACTGTTTATCTCTCTCAGTCATTCAGCTAAAATATTTTCGCAATGTAATGCTCAACTTAAGGGGAAAAATAATAGCTCCCAACAGAGCTTTCCTGCAAGTTCCCTTCATATTTTGCTCATTCCCTTGTGAAAGTCCTATCCTGTGTTCTGCCATGCTATAGACAGGACTGGTGTACAGATGGTTACTTGTAAGTTATATACAGGTCTGAGCTCACCCTCAACTCCCCTGTCACCTCCCACAATGGGCTGCAGTGTCCTTTTGGAAGTAGGATCCATATTCTGCCACTCTGGGTTCCCTGCCCTTACCAGAGTGTGCATACTTTTAAGGAATTCAATAAAAGTATGAGTATTAAATCGTTTAATATGGTAAACACTGCTCATAGGTACCACATAAAATGAGGTATTTTATGTAGGAAAATGTTTCTGATCCCCGTTTTTCATAACATGCCACTGCTGAGATTAAACAGGACTATGGATCTTGGCCATGTTATATGTTTTATAATATAAGCCATCAATTAAATGTTGATCTCTATGACAAGACTGTCCAGAGAAAAGTCATTAAACCTAGGAAATACACAGAGAGTTACTGAATTCCTCTATTTGTATTTTTACTTTGTTTAACAGTAAAAATATAGTAAGCAAATGCAGTTCAATATATTTTGATACCATGCTGTGATGAGACAGAAAAAGTCTAAAAATGTCCATTTGTTACTTACAGAACAATGAAGTTTTAAATGATCTGGGGAGGTCTAGATGAGAGTTCGGTGCACCAGCCTAGTGAAAAGCAGGTGGGTGGGGCACCGACATATTTGCGGTTAAAAAAAAAATTCCACTCTCTGTTTATTACAGGGTTGTTTACAAGTCAGGACCTATCAACAGTCTAAATCTCTACTAAACATCTAAGTTGAAATATTGTGTAACTACTCAAAATAAGGCTTTATAGTGTTTTATTACAGAAAATATCAACCATATGAAAGCACACAGAACAAGTGCATAAAGATCACATTAGTACTCACCGCTCAACCTTAACAAATATCAACTAAATGCTAGCTTGTTTTATCTATACCTCCTTGGCTGACCTCCCCTGCCTCTGAGTATTTTGAAGTAAATGTCAAATATATAGTTTCATCATAAATATAAATATAAGAATTTTGAAGAATTTGTGATGGCAGGTTGAATTTTTCATATTTGAAATGAAAACAAATTATAAAAATCTATATAAAATATTATCCTAATTAGTTTTAATGAGTATATAGATTAATAGAGGAAAAATGCTATTAACAGACCAAATTTTTAAGAGGAGAGTATCTGAGAATTGTGAGTTTATATTTGTTTGTACTTTTCAAACTTTCTACAATGTATAGGTCGTTCATAGTCAGCCCTCACATGTTTTCGCAAAAATAATATGTGTATAAATTATACCTCAATAAAGCTGTTCAAAAATAAACAGTTATCTTTAAAAAATACTTCCCCTTCTTCAGGCCAACCTCTGAAATGAATTATGTAGTGAAATACATAATTTCATCAAAGCCCTCTTTTATCTAGACATATAGGCCTAGGTTGCTGTAGAAATTCTCCGAGAAGTTAAAGAACAGATCAGACCTGAAAGTTATATTAGTAGTCCCCTTGGCCCTTCTCTCTCAGATTCAAACCAAATTAGAAGGACTTGATGCCTGTCCTGTGTTTAAAAATCCCCATCACCCCAAGGGAAGTAGAGGACAGCCAACCCTGTTAGATTAAAAGCAACTTTCCTTTCATGGATTAAGAAGATGTGGTACATACATGCAATGGAATATTATTCAGCCTTAAAGAAGAATGAAATAATGTTCTTTGCAGCAGCAATGGATGGACCTAGAGATTATTATACTGAGTGAAGTAAGTCAGAGAAAAATCAGTATCATATGACATCACTTACATGAGGAATCTAATAAAAATGATACAAAAGATAAATTAAAAAAACGAAACAAAGTCAGATTTCAAAACCAATGTTATGGTTACCGTGGGTAAAACTGTCAGGGGAAGGGATGAATTGGGAGGGTGGGAATAATATATACACAGTACTATACAGAACAGACGATTAATGAGAATATACTAAATAGCAAAGGAAAATCTACTCAATAGTTTGTGATAACCTATATGGGAAAAAGAATTGATATATTTATATATGTTACTGATTCATTTTGCTGTACACCTGAAACTAATACAATAAGTAAATTAAGCTTTGTAAAATTAAATTTCTTTTAAAAAGCAGCTTTACTTTTTACCAACATTTGAGAGCATTGATTTTTTAAGTGGCGAGCAGCTGGACCTGATCTGGTAATCATCCCATATTACAAAATAGCTCTTCTGAACGCTTCTAAAGCTGGATCATCACCATAGACGATTACTACAAGGCAATTGCTGATCTCCTGGATAATGTTCAGGCCAAGAATATTTGGAGTCATTTCTCTGTCTTCTGGAAGCACTGATAAAGGTGTAGCTGGAAAACCTCCACTCCTTTTTTTCCAGAAATCCAAGCAAATATGTCCAAACTAGTACCCAAGGGGTGTGTGTGGGGGAATGCCGTGCATGACCTATTTTGCAAATTTTAGGATTTATTCACAAAACATCACCAATGTGTCTTGCCTAAGTATTTATACATAAACATAAGAAAAAATACAGATGAACAAAGAAAAATATAACCTGAGAATATCAAAGTTCATCTTCTGATTCTGTCTTGTTACTGAATAAGTCTTTGAACACACACACACAAACGTACACAAAGTCACACGGCTCATTCTGTAATATGAAAAAGAGGGAATTGTTAGGAGAATATGTGAACATAAGGCAGTTGAAATGTTCACATTTCTGTCAAGATCTCTATTGCTGCATATGCGACAAGATTCCTTCCCAAGTGGAGTTTAGCGGGTGAGGGCTTATGAAGAAGCAAACCTTAGGACCACATGCATCCAGTCGTGACTAGGATTCAATGGCGCATTTCTACTGTTCACCTCAGCACAACAAAAGTGCTTAGAAGGCATTTTGATAGAAAATGCTAATAAACAAATGTTATTTCTCTTTTGCATATATGCAGGAGTGTCAGCCACTCTTAAGGAGATTTTGGAATAGAAACAATTGAGAAAAATGAAAAAATGCACTTACTACGTGGTTATTTTAGCTTTTTGAATCTCGTTTTTTTCTTTGTTTGTTTTGTTTTCTTTTTTCCCAACTTGAAAGTCTAAACTGGGAAAGTAACTAGTGCATTTGACAAATGTATATATCTGAATAGGTTAGAATCACAGATATCTAAGATACTTGGTTGGAGTTTGCCTTTCTCTGTTTGTCCTGAATAGATAAAGATTCTTTATAATTAGTTGACAAGGACACCTTACCAACTAACATGAATAGCAATGTCCAGATTTTGCCACTACTAAGGGTGGAGTTTCATCAATTCAGTCAACACATAGTGAGCAGTTATTATGTGCCAAGCATTGGCTTAATTCTGGAGATATCGTAATAGAAAAACAAAACCAAAAATCTTACTTTTATGGTGTGTACATTGCATTGGTTTGTTCAAAATAGGTTAGGATATATTATTTAAGTTCATAACAAATTTTTGAGTTCCTAAAAAATTTTTCAGAAACTCAAAACACTGGGTATACAGACACCATCAAAGCTTCTTCTCTTTTACTTATTTCTATGGAGAAATGGAAGTTTCGCCTCCATTACTCATCAAAAGAAGGGTCCTTCTAAAGACAGCACTATTGACAAACCTAAGGACTAAAAGCCTGTAGTGCCTTTTGGATTTCAGGTAGAAAGTCTTTGATAGGATTTTAATAATAATCTGATTGACTATTAAGTACTTATGATACTGGTTTTGATCAGCAAATTAGATGTGCACCCAGTCTTTACCATGTGAAATAATCGTACATTTATTAATAACATGTTTGGTTTATGTCACAACAGTGAATAATTAATTAATTTACTTGTTTATTACAAAGTAACTGATGGAGAAGTAGATGATGTAAATGGTTTTTGATAAAACGGGGAAGTCAGTTAAAGAAGATGGATTTGCAGTTGATAATAGTAATAATTTGAGCTCTAGTACAGAACAATCAAGATATTATTGTATTTGACATCTTTTCCATAGTGAGTCAGTTCACCTGACCCTTCTTAAATCTAGTCATATGTCCCCATTTAAAAAGCCATCTGCATTACAAAGTAGGACACCATTTATTTCCTAATGAAGAACGTAGTGCTATTTGGAAATAGCATTTAGCCACTTTGAAGAAATAAATAACAGTACACACAATTTCTTAGAGAAGTCTACAGTTAATTGCACTGCCAGTGGAAACAATGACTGTTCTGGTCTTACCCATATAAATAATCCACTTAGTGCTTCTTATCTGGTTTATATATCGAAACCACAGAACGAGTCTCACCAGTTACAAAACCATCATTACTCAACAGCAAACAAAATGACAATATACCATATAAGTCACCTAAAGTTAAAGACAGGAGAGGGATGAAAGTGGTGATGCAAGCACTTAATTGGGAATCTAAGAATGCTCTAAATTATGTTCTTAATGAAAGAACCAAAATATCAACACCAAAAATAAAAACGAAAATTACCCCATTAGAGATGGCCAATCTGATGAGAAACTAAAGTGTGAGAAAGTGGACTAATTTTCAGTCTGCTAAAATGCAATGGCATGGGGGGGAACCACCCCTCCCAGAACACTTTGCTGAGTTAAAAGTATCCTGCAAGTTTAAGACAATAGGTGATTATTCAAGCCTGTGAAACTTTGAGAGCATAGATAAAGTACAGGAGGGAACAATGCACCAAATGTCAGCAACAACAGCATTCTCATTGGCCTGGAAATGCATTAGGCCTTTTACTTTCAATATAAAATGCTCCAGAGATTTTTATGCCTACACTGAAATTAAATTTTCTAACTCCGCCCAGATTATTTTTCCATTTGACACTTAAAATATAAACATTGAATATGCTGACATTTGCATTCAGTTCAGAAAAGTTTAATTTCTATATTTTCTTTCCTCATAACAATGCAACATTCTTTGGCTTTAACAACACAAAAACTCCTAAAATAGCTACCGTAACAAAATTTCCATTTCCTAACACAGCACTGAAACATTTTATCTACCATTTCAATTTTCTTTTCTTTATTACAAATTCAAATAAAAATTAGTCTATAATAAATTAACACAGGGCCAATTATCCTGCCAATCCTATATTATGTATATTTATAAAATTAAAAAAATTTTTTTTCTAAGACTAACTTTAAAAGGATTTCAAACCATTGCACATATTTTAGGGTTCACGATATAAAAGTCAATATTTTTGTATTGTTGGACAGGTTTTCAACTCTTGCCCTTAATTTGGTGAGCTGGAAAAAAATGTACTGCTAAGGGAGCTCCTTGGTGGCACAGCGGGTTAAGGATCTGGCATTGTCACTGCTGTGGCCTGGGCCACTGCTGCAGTAGGGGTTTGATCCCAGGCCTGGGAACTTCCACATGGCCTGGGAGTGACCGAAAAACAGTAACATACTGCTGAAATTGTGAACTCAGATTAGGATGTGCCAACATTGTACAGGTTTAAGAAATCTGTGATAGACTGAATGTCCTGAAATCTTGGACAAACCTCTCAAGGAAAGGAGGAGTTGCTGTCTCTTCTCCCCATTCCCAGTTCTCCATGGACTCTGCTTTGACCAAAAGAATGAAATAGAAGTGATGTTAAAGTCTGAGACCAGGCTTTAGGAGAGTGATAACTTTCCCAGTCTCTCAGAACACCCTGAGCCACAGGAAGTCCCATCAACAAGGTCACATGCGGGGAGGGAAGGTCACGCACATGAGAGACTCCTAGAGAGAACTGAGACTCCAGGAACACAGAGAGATGCTAACTACCCCCAGCTCTTTCCAGTCTCTGGTTCAGGATGAAAGAGATACTGTGGATCTGAGACAAGTCTCCACACGGCTCTGCCCATGGCACTGGCAGAAACAATAACAAAACAGTTGTCTTAAGTCTGTAAATTTTGGAATAGTTTTTTATGCACAGTAGATAACTGGAGCCCTCTGTCTTGGTTTCTCTACTTCCCCCAGATATCTCATCTATTCTCCTTGAATCTCAGTGAATCCCTCCAGTATCTAGGGAGGATTTAAAGAACATATCTGTAGTTCCTGCATCTGTGAGTATGGAGTAGAGTCCAGACTTTCACATTTGTAATGCTTTCCCCCTGTAGTTGAGAGACACACTAACTTTGAAGACTCTCTGCTAAATTAAACAATGAGGCCATTAGATTGAGGTGACCCTTAGCAGAAAACCAAAAACCTAAGCTTGTGATGCTTCAAGGTTAAGAAACTGAAACCCAGGCGTTCCCCTGTCCCTCAGTGGGCTAAGGATCCAGGGCTGTCACTGTGGTGACTCAGCTTGCTGCTGTGGCTTAGGTTCGATCCCTATATGGGGAACTTCCATGTGTTGTGGGTGGAGCCAAAGAAGAAAAAAAAAAAAAAAAAGCAATGGAAACCTAATTATAACCAATCACAAACAGCCATCTGGACTTTCCCAAGTGAGGCCAGCCCTTATGCGAGCAATAGCCAATCAAACAATCTCCTTGCTTTGCTTCTACATCCTCTCTATAAGAGCCTTTTGCCAGCTCTGGTTGGTAGAGTATTCTTAACCACTTCCAGTTGGTGCTGCTCATTTAAATTGATTTTTGTATGTTTAGTGTAATCTTATAACACTGGTATCACAGAATGAGACTCTGACACTAATTAGTTCTGTTCATTCAGGCCCAAGTTCACTGGCTGAGGCCGTCTGGCTCTGAAGTTCTGTGCCCCCACTCTGGCTAATGTTGTTTCTCAGGACTTGCCTTGAAAGAGTACAGATAATAAAATTTGTTTATGCACCAAATCGATTTCTAGGTGATGAAAGAACCCATTAAATGGCATTAGCATCACCAAATCTTAGTTAATACCCATCAGGTACACGGGCCATCTGATGTCCTAGGAATAAGAAGAAACACTAAGTATGCAATAGTGTCTGCCCTTAAGTAGCGTACCATTTATTTGAGAAGTTAAATTAATCATGAAGACAAGAATAAAAGGAAACTGAAAAAAAACTAAATCCTTTACAGAATAGCTGTTTTTGTTGCTATTGTTATTACTGTTTGTTTTCTAGCTCCTATCAAAATTTCAGTGGAGAAAATGAGATTTGTGGAGGGTTAACGGAAGAATATGCAATCATCTGCCCCTTTAAATTCAGGAGGATATAGTAAAAGACTTTTTTTGGCTCAAGGAGCTTACAGTAGAATTGGAAAGAAAATAAATATGTTTTTATTTATTCCAGTTTAATGTTTACGAGATGGGAAAAGAGGGCTGTTGTAGAGAGTCATGCTCTCAAATAATACTGGCCAGGTTAATCAACTAAGGTTTTATTTAGCCTGCCTCATCTATTTTTGTTTCCAAAGATGAATAACATTACAGGTTTAATGTAAGTGGAGAGAAAATTCCTCCCATTGTTTGCCCACCACCATTTCCTTACCCCCAAATAATTCCCCTCAATTTAGTAGAGTATCTTTAGAAAAAAGAGGTTATAAAAAAGGAAAGCAGAACTGCCTGCTCTCCTTCTACTGGCCAAACATCTCTTTGCCATTAATAACAGTCTCATACTCTGTGACTTTCTGGTTATGTTTTGAGCATAAGTTTTTAAATCCCACTTTTTTACACATGGTCTCATTTGGCAAGCAGACACACACACAACGTATATATTTCCAATATATAAAACCGAGCCCTTGTCATTAAATTGCTTTTTATTTTTCTGAGTGCAAATGAGAACTGTGATCAGCCTTTTCAAAAAATGGAACACATTTTCCTATAACGTGTTGTATAGGATTGTACAGGGTTGACTGGAGACTTAAACAATTTTGAAAATATTGCTTTTGTTAATTTAAATAAAGGAGGTATTATGGGATGTTATACAAAATACATATTTCTTTTGAGAAATATCCTTTTTATTCACTGCTATAGGTTAACAGGTATGCTGCTTTGTAGAGCTGAACAAAAGACAAACATTTCATCCTGGGCTTACAGAATCAGTTTTGAAATCATTTCTTTCAAGCGCAAAATAAATTGAGTTGTAAATAAGCATGAATTTTATTAAATGATGAATAAATTACATTCTTAAATGATTTCTGAGATGAGGATATTCATAAGGATTCTCATCACTTTTTCCTTTTTTTTTTAATACTGAGCCTGAAAGTTTTCCTGATATTTAATAATTTTTCCTATTTCATAAGAGAGAGATATTTAAGTAGACACCAACTCCAAGTTGGTAAATAATTAAAAAAAACACATTATTCACAGAAAGTATTGGTTTTAGTTGCTTTTATCATTTGTAAATTTCAGATCAAAAAACCAATTCATATTATTTATTTGTTTGGTGCCTACTAACAAACACCACTTTGGTGATATCAAAATAAACATCAAATAAGGCACAATCTAGTGGTGGAAAAACAAATAGCATATAAAGATAGTTCCCTCCAAAATGCTAATTAAGGAATATTACATATAAGCTAGTCTATGATATGTTTTGAGAAAAATAACAAAAATGAACTAAATTCAATGCAGAGCCAAGAAAGAAAAAATATAAAATGTTTATTAAGCATTTGGCTTGATCAAACTAAATGCACCCTCCCCCACAGAGTAGCAACTGTGCTTTCAAAAGCTCTACTAGATAAATACAGGGAGTAGTGCATACGATAATCATCTATAAATAAAAGCTAAAATGGATATATGCCCAGGAGTGGGGTTGCTGGGGTCATTCAGTAGTTCTACATTTAGTTTTCAGTACCTCCATACTGTTTTCTATAGTGGTTGTACCAATTTACATACCCTTTTCACCACACTCTCTCCAATACATGCACCCCTGTGCTCACAGCAGCACTATTCACAATAGCCAAGACATAGAAGCAACCTAAATGTCCATCAACAGATGAATGGATTAAGAAGATGTGGTATGTATACACAGTGGAATACTACTTAACCACAAAAAGGAACACGATAATACTATTTGCAGCAACATAGATGGAACTAGAGACTCTCATATTAAGGGAAGTCAGAAAGAGAAAGACAAATATCATATGAAATCACTTACATCTGGAATCTAATATATGGCACAGATGAATCTATCTACAGGAAAAAAAAAAACTCATGGACTTGGAGAACAGACTTGTGGTTGGCAAGGGAGAGGGGGATAGAGTGGAATGGACTGGGAGTTTGGGGTTAGTAGATGCAAGCAACTGCACTGGAGTGGCTAAACAATGAGATCCTGCTGTATAGCACTGGGAACTATATCTAACCACTTGTGATGGAATATGATGGAGGATAATGTGAAAAAAGAATGTATATATATATATGTGTGACTGGATCACTTTGCTGTACAGCAGAAATTGACAGAACATTGTAAATCAACTATAATTAAAAATTTAAAAAAATCCTTTTTTCCAAAATAAATAAATAAATGTATGTTTGTGACCCCCCCCAAAAGATAAAATGAATATTTTTCCCACCAGCATCATATGTTAGAGCTTAGCTCAGGGGATGCTTGTACCCAGAAATCCCAGAACTAAGACATGGCAGCATGGAGGTGTTTTGTGGATACAGGCTGGTTTGGTTGGGTCTGCTACTGTTTACTCCATCCACATTCAACCACAGCAAAGATGGGGAGCAAAAGAACTATGACCACCTGACACTATCTATGCGGGAGCTCAAGCTATAAAAGTGGGTAAGGCATGGCTATATTGTAAATGATGGCTAGGAACAAATAATATGAGAACTTGCCCTTAAACCTGCAATGCATAAAATCAACTTATTTCAAATAATACTGCATGTAATAGATTTTCCAAGTCCTGAATCTAAGTCCTAGAATTGTTGCAACTTCTCCTTCACCTGTTATTTCTCCAGATACATCCAAGAATGGGGCTAACTTTTCAGGGAGGCTGGCTCAGGTCTACTCCCTTAACTCTTTATCCTTTGTTTTGCTTTTTGCTTTTTTTTAAAGGACACACCTGCAGCATATGGAAGTTCCTGGGTTAGGGGTCAATCGGAGCTGAAGCTGAGGCCTAAGCCACAGCCATGGCAACACTGGATCCAAGCCACATCTGTGACTTATGCCATAGCTGTAGCAATGCTGGATCCTTAACCCATGCAGCCAGGCCAGGGATTGACATAGAGATGACATGGGGTCCTTACCATGTTGAACTACAGCAGGAACTACTATCCTTTGTTTTTCTGAATAACAATTCACTTCCTATTTTTCATTACCCACTGGTTAAAATCTCTTCTTCTCTTAAGTTCTAATTCCAAAGATATGCCTTTTTGTTTCCTTACTTACACTTAGATTGTGATTGTATCCTCTCTATACAAGTTTAAACCTTCAGAGAGCTACATATATTAAAAATATGATTTTATTCATCCAGTGAAAATAGATTAAGAACAAGCATCAAAATGTAGGTCGTGCACTGTATATCTTTGCCTCCACTTAGAGAGGTTTCCTCCTAAAAATTTTCTAGGGCAAGTTAACAGCCATAGATTTTATGTCACAGCTGATATAGCATGGAAATGACTACATGTAAGCCAGTGTTTTACGAGTTCTTGTGAGTTTTAGAAAAACTATCTTTCGAAATATGTTTCAGCACTATTTTATTGTTGAAAACATGCTGCATTTATCTATAATCATAAATAAAAATGTTTACATACAAATGTATAGTTTGGTGACCTGCACTTAGTCTCTAGCAGTGTAATTTGTTACAATTAGTATTCCAAAGCAGATAAGGCAAAATAAAGAAGCAGAGTTGATAACATGAAGATTTGATACAAATATATGAATTTATTGGGCATATCCCACTGTACTATTTTGAAAACATACACTTAACACATTAATATTATTACCCCAAAATAGAGAATATTTATATAGGAATTATAAATCCTATTTCCCACATGGAAGAGTTAATGACAACAGAAATTCCAAATAGCATTTATTTAAAGAATTAGGCATAATTGCCAGACTGCAAAATTGCATCTATATACCACATAGTGATGATTTTACAAGTATGACAGGATAAAGTTCATGAAATATCGGTACATAACATGCAAGCAATTTTGAGCATTTTTAATTTATGAAAAGAGCCTGTTCAAATGAACACTTTTCAGTTTTTAGATCATTACTAGCAGGGAAACTTTTTTCAAAATTAATATTTCATAAAACCTTTATGCTTTCCATTTTGAAGTTAGCCAAAATTACCAGAAACACCATAATCCACACCCTTGAGGAAAAAAATAATGGAAGTTATAACTATTTAAAATGTTTAATTTCAGCACTACCTTCTTTAATAAGAATTAGAAAAACTGATATAATTTCCCCAACATATGTAAAATTCCATGTCCACAATTAAAAACGTGAGCTACAAAATAGTACTGCATGTTTTAGAGCAAGTTCTCATATTATTTGTTCCCTGCCATCATTTGCTATTTAATTTGTTTTTTTTTTTTTTTTGGTTTTGTTTTTTGGGTTTTTTTTTTTGCCCTTTTCAAGTTGTTGGCTCTAAATGGAATGTCCTCCATCTGGTATCTACTTAATTCAAGTTCCATAGCCTCTGTGACATTGCCTTTCTCCATTTTATTATTTTGCTCAGACCATCTATGCACCACTGTTAAGCCTTTACTCTATGCGTTTTCACTACTTCATAACTCGGTAACACTATTTGCATACTATTTGTGGGTTAAATACATGTGACTTCAACAAGTGTCAAGCAACTAACCCTTTACGTTAGTTACAACTTGAGCAGGATGCTAGGTACAAAGGTGTTCATCAGTAAAGGTTTGATCATTCAGTCCCTTGACTGAATTATAGCCTAATGACGGGGACTGCCTCACTGCAGGGTAGCAAAATCATGAGTACAGCTGTCTCGATAGCCAAACAATTCCCCACTTCAATTATTTATTCAGTTTCCTTCAGATTAACTTGGACTCAGTAGATCTGAAGCTGGAAGCAAGGATGAAACTTTATGTGAAAACACTGAGGAAAACCCACGAGAAAGAGGAGCTGAAGAGAGATGGAATGGCTGGTAGTTACCTGGAACTGGACATATTTTCTGTGCCTTCTCCCTTTTCTTTTACTTTTTCTCCCACTTCACTTCAGGTTCAGTCAAAGTACCATTACGCCTGTCTTCTTTTGGTCTTAATATCGAGCACAGGCCCAAATTATTAGACAGGAGAGGAGGAGCTTACTACCTTACAATTATGTTGCTGTGGCAACAATCCAGATTTCCCTCCCAGTCTGCGGTGTCTCTGGAATTTGAACATGAACTGGGATGCTTGGGGAACTTTTGGAACTGTAGGTTAGTATACAGTAGAACTGGATGGGGCCTGAGAGTCTATATGTCTCACATATATATACAGGTGCTGCTGATGCTGCTGGTCCAGAGGTGACTTGTTAGATCCACACCCAAAGATTCTGATTTAGTTGGTTGGGGTGAGCCTTGAACATCTGTGCTTTTAGAAGCTGCTGAGTGATCTAAAATAGAGCTTGACCTCAGACAATCTGGAATGGACCATCTTACTGACAAAATTCCTTTTCTGTAATATTGATGTTTCAATTGTCCTTCGTGGTAAGAAAATAATGTTATCATGGATCTTTATGATCCAAAAACATGATCGTTGATCACTAGCCTATTTGATGTGGAAGATGCCTCACTGCCAATATTTCAAGCTATTTGTCAATATATAACTTCCTCACCACTTTAAAAACCTCATAAATACCCTGCAACAAACACACACACACACACACACACACACACACACACCCCTACCATCTCAATGCAAGACAAGGTCAAATGTTCTAAAGCCTCTCTACTCAGAGTGGTCCATGGATCCACTGTGTCAGCCTTACGAAGGAGTTTTTGGGAAATGCAAAATTTCAGTCTCCAGACCCACTGAATCAGAATTTATACTTTTAATAAGATTCTAAGGTGATTTGTTTGCTCATTAAAATTTCAGAAGCAACTGCTCAAATGAAAAAATTCTCTTGCATGTTTTGAAACGATTCTCATTAAACCATTTCATAAAAGGGATCATTTTAATATCGTGGCCAAAGCACTTAAGAAAATTAACGTTAGCATCCAGCTAGAATAAATATGAGGGAACGCACTATTGGCCTCTTTTTGTTTTGCATCAGCAAGATAAAATGGAGCTTACACCAAAGAGCAGACTACTCATTCCTCAAGGTGACCAACAGCTTTGCTGCATAAAGGCATAAGTCTTCAGATCAGCTGTGCCGAGCCTCTTAATGAAAAGTAAATGGTTGTCTTGTGGTTACTTCGGGAAGTCCAGAATCCACTGAAACACATTTCTTTCCTTTTATCCCCTCTACCACGACTCTAAACCTGTTTCCATTCTCATAAACTGCGCTGCTGGAAGATCTGTCAGCCAGCAGTCCTGCAAAAGTAACCAATGACGGGTATGGGGTCCAAGATCCAGCTTCTGGTTGGGCCAGAAATGACTGTAATAATTTTAAACTCAAAGGGTGGCCCATCCATGTCACCTGGGAACCTGTTAGAAATTCAGAATCTCAAGCCCCAGCCCGGACCCGTGAATTAGAATCTACAATTTAACAAGATCCCTAAGAGATTCATACGCACCTTAAAATTTGAGAAGCGGTGGTATGTGATATGGTGTAGGCAGTGTCCACGCAGAGGTGTAGAGAGGCAGCCATGGGCATGATCACAAGTCACTGAATTATGAATATAAGGTACCCCCGGAAGATAAAGAATTGTTCTTAAAGAAAAGATCATATATTCTCTATCATTTATTCCAGTATTAATTCTGTGTGAGCAGATTCTACCTGTATTAGATTATCCTATTAATTGTGTCTTGATACTACATACAAACATTGCTCTCAGATATTAATTATATCTTTTTAGATATGATCACCCATCCAAATGGTCTACGTGAATTAACAATATTATACCTATGTCAATTATTTCAAAAAAATAAAAATTGTACTAGTATCTGAACTTTGTTTTTGTTTCCTCAAACAAGAGGCAAGACGTAGAAAAAATGGCATTCAAATTCCAGCACTTTGTTACCAGCTCTGTGGACCGAGTACACGGTGAACTCCTCCCAGCTTCAGTTTTCTTCTTTGTAAAACTGAAACAATCAAGCTATATTTGGCATCATGTTGCCCACACCTCTCTTTTGCTTTTCTTTATTTCTTCAGTAGCACAGGGAAGCCCTACAAAGTGGTCTTTGAACAAATGAAAATGTAAGAAAAAAACCTTCCTGGCACATCATAGATATTGAATAATTATTAGTTTCCTTATCTTAATAATTTAATATTTTCCATGTAGGAACTTTTGGTTCCAAATATACTATTCCACTTTAAATTTATATACTCCATGATTTGTTCTTGCTAAAGATGCTAAAGGATGTATACATACGTACACACATAATCTCCTTGTTTAAACAACTATATGTTTTTACTAAAAGTCGGCAGGCTTCTGTTTAGTTAATGTTTGATTGTGCCTGGCCAACATCAGGCAAAAACAGTGGTGGACCAAGGGATGTAGGAAGATGAAGTTTGTCTGGTCCTGTGGGGAAGAGTATTTTATGCTTGAATTTGTTTAAGCATTGTGATAAGAAAGAGTAAACCAACTTTAAGACCACTTACAACTGTTTTAAAATCCTTAATGGATAATGCATCAACTCATTGCCCGAAGCCAGGACCTCCCAGCCTTTACCAATCATCCAAGGACAGAAATGGCAAACTGCAACTGCCAGCCCAAAGCAGGGCCCAATGACTACAAAGCATCATGGCTTCTGGTGGTCAAGCATGAAAGTGAAGCCTCAGTAGGAGTTTGTTATGGTATTATACACAGCCCCTTATGATGGTCAAAAGAAGTATCACGAAGGTTTTGCTCCCACCTTGCTGCCCCCCAACCCACATGTTATTTCCTACCCTTCTACTTCTCCTTCGCGTTCCCTGATCTATAAACTTGTCAAGCACACCCTTAGCCCATGGAGCTTTGCATGCAATCTTCTTCCTCCAAATTTCCACATGTTTTCTCCTTACTTCCTTAGGTGTCATATTCCCAGATCACCTTTTTCCATTACATGCCATTATCCCATCCCTCTCTATTACTCCACTCATCTTTCTTCCTGGCATTTAGCTCTTAACCTGGCATTAGATTACAGTTTTATTTGGTTCTAATCTGTAAGAAGAGAAATTTTATTGTATTCCCTGCTAAATCACCAGCACCTATGTCACTACCAGGTACATAGCAGGTGGTCAGTATTGTTAAGCAAGTAAACAAAAGCCATCTCCATATTCTGCCCCTCTTGGCCACTTGGGAGTGGAATGAGTGATCTTTCCTAGTCTACAATGCTCAGGTGAGAGACTGATCTGAGTCAAGATCATTACAGAATATTCTTTAATCCAACAAGTTCTCTTAGAGGCATCAGTGATGCTCTGGAGCACATGATCATGTCCTGTTTTTAAAAATAACCCATTAGCAGCAACATGGATGGAGCTAGAGATTATCATACTAAGTGAAATAAGCCAGACCGAGAAAGTCTTTAAGGAGAAAGTCACTACATTTGTACGATCGCGATTCAAGTTCGTCATCAGGTTTTAGTACTGTGGCTGGTTCCAAGAATCAGGCTGCTGAGGGCCCAGCCTCCCAGAAAGTCTGCTTTGGGAATAATGACTTCACTCCCGAACTCCTTTGAATCACATTTTCACCAACTGAGCAGTTCAGACAAAACCAATTACGGGATGTCATTTTCTATTTCAGAAAGGAGGCCAGGGTGCTTGGAGAGATCTTTACTTCATTAGCATACTATAGCTATGGCAGACAGCTTGATATTCCTGCTAATGGTACCTGTTTGAATGATAACTAACAAGGCTGGGCTGTCAAAGTCCATTCTCTAGCCAGGCACTATGTTTAGTAACTCAGTCTAAGGGTATAAGGCAATTCCAGAGGTACAAAAATGAGCTGGTTATTTGTTTTGTAAATTGAGAACAGATCCTTTACTCAATAAAATTTGCCTTCCAGGAACACCAACAACATCTTTGAGTCAATGTGAAAAGAACTTATTAAGGAAATTACTTAAAATGTTATATATTAATCATTTGGCTGGGTTTAAATGTATAATTAATGTGCACGTGCAATTTTGTTTCCTTTGGAGATAGCTAACTCCATTTCATGGGTCCAATTAATTTCAACACCATAAATACAAGAGAGCAAATATCCAGAGAGACTCGTGGCAGAGAAAGTTAAAAAAGACCTATTTCTTCTTTTAGGCATCCAGTTGGACTACAGGTCCAGAAGGAAAACGCAGCCAAGTGACTAACTTTTAGCTGGTGGAATAAGAGCTGAAACGTGTGTTCCAAATCACCTTCTATTGGTGATCCTCCATGCTCCTTCCCCTTTTGGCCTGATGCAGCCCAGCAGGGTAAATTGGAAGTCCCTATTTTCAGATGATGAGCCTACAAAATGAAAGAACTTCAGTCTGTAAATCGTGGCCTGAAAGAGAACAGTGCACTGTAAGGAACGTTTCTTGAGGAGCAAAACCAAATTCTCTAAGGGTTAAGTTCTTGAGATTTGGTGGTTCATCTTTTCCAACATCTAGCATCAGAAAGGACAATGGCCCCCCTCCGCATCCTTCTACATCCTGTCTTTATAATCTAGTG
This sequence comes from Catagonus wagneri, assembly GCA_004024745.2. Classification (NCBI taxonomy): domain Eukaryota; kingdom Metazoa; phylum Chordata; class Mammalia; order Artiodactyla; family Tayassuidae; genus Catagonus; species Catagonus wagneri. The sequence continues at coordinate 38,623,514 of PVHT021183543.1, forward strand.
TTTTGATCTGTCATTCTATAATTATCCAAAATAACTGAGTGACTACTTTAAGATCTGTGAATGAAGAATGTTGCCAGCCATATCAGTAAACAATGGATGTCTCAGCCATCAAGCCACTACCGCTGCCCTAAGGGGAGCGCTGAGGGAACTCAGGATGGAGATCAAGACTGCCAGCTGCCAAACCCTCAACCACTGCAGCCACCTCCAAAAATGCACCCTGAGGGGACTCAGGATGGGAAAGAACAGGATACTGGCCAAAGACAGCTAAGGACTATATCAAAAGAATGATTTCAATGTGCCCAGACTCTTGCATCTTCCCATACACAGAAAAGGACTAATTCATTAACTTGCAAATATCTGGTTTTATTTAATAAACAGTAATCTCTTGATGGGCCAACTAGCCAGTCTTTGCTACACAAACTCATTTATCTTGGCTCCTCCCTTAATGCTTCAGAACTATTCTGAGAAGCTGTCTCCCAGGCTTGAAGTCCTCAGAGAGTCCACCAAATAAAACATAATTCTCAGTTTTCAGCCTGTACATTTTTCTTTCCAGTCAACAGATCTCAATGATAAAGAGAATTTTCTTCCAGAGAGTCACTCTACAAAATGATGGTATATCGGAGACAGGACAGCAGCGGTAAGAGCACAATCTTTAAAAGAATGACATAGACAAAGAATGAGGATATGACACAAACGGGTGAGAGCCAAGTAACTACAAGATGGCGGAAGGTTCAACTGCTATTGGACCTTGAGCCTCATTATAATATAATATAATATATTAGCATCTAAATGACATGCCCAAGGAGCCATGACAGTTCCCAGAACCATAAAAGACCAAAAAGTGGGTGGTGGTCCAATTCCTTGAAATCTTTGCCCCTTCTCCAAAATAGTTGGAATGAGCTTCCCATGCATTAGCCTATGAAATTAGCCCATAAAAACTAACAACTCCTGCATTTTGGTGCAGCTCTCAAATCTGTTGAGATGGGGCACATTCTAACTATGGAATATATATCTCTCTAAATAAAGCTACTTCTTACCTATCAGTTTGTTTCTCACTGAATTCTTTTTGTGCCAAAATATAGAGAATCTGAGACTCGATAACTCCTAACACCAGGTGTGTAATTTTAATTAAAAGATAGTATGTTCAAGTCCCTCTCGTGGATTTAAGTCCCAATCTGAGTTTTGGCTGGGTTCAAGTCCCATCCGACCTGCAAGTGGGTCTGAGTCACAGTCTGAGCTGTGCTGTTTCATATCTGGGGTCAGATTGAGTTTTATCCTATCAGTGCAGCTGGTTGAGATGGCTTTAACTATTATATCAGAGGCTGTCTTATGCATCATCTTCCTTCTACCTAACAATAAAACTAAGTTACCCTCAGAACACCATCACTGGTACCATGGGGACAAAAATAAGATCAGTAAGATATGAAATAAGTAAAATGAAATAAAATAACAAGAAAAAAACCGCTTCTCTTTTGAATTATACATTGTTGTTTAATTTGGTCCAAAAATAAATTCTATGGAGATTTGCAAACAATATCATCTTTACAATCAAGTTATCTATGCTTAATTTGCCTTGAAACAAAAGTTAGGCTATTTCGCCAAAAATAAAACAAGTAATAAGAGTGAAATTTCCTAAGGAACATTATCGCTAGTATCCCTAGGGGAAATTTTTTAAATGATCATTGTTGCATCTATTATGAACATGGAATCATTTAAAAATCTTTTATATCTTCAACCCAAAGTAATGGGAACTGGAAAAGGCTATTTTTTGTGGTTCTGGAGAGGCCAGTAAGAGAGCCAGGGACAACTAAACTCTCAATTCCAATTTCCAGAAATAGCTCCATTCCTATACATTTATGAGAAAATAGCACATTCATCAAACCATTAAGTGATTGAGAAGATTCCCAGAATTACATTGGATGCATTAAAGAAGTTACTGGTCTAATGTAACAGAGACAGGGAAACTTCACCGGCCACAAAGCCATTCAAAGCTTGCACCTTGATGATTTTCTTGTGTTGGATTTAGAGCTCCTTGAAGTACAAAGAAGGCCTGCAAAATCCAGTTCACCCAGCAGGGGGTCAATCATGAACCGCAGTGAAAAATGAACATGCCAGCTATCAGAGAGGAATTTTAATAAACTATCTGTCTCAACTATTTCCAGTTTTTTTCCCTCTTGCTGTTTCCATTAATATTAATTTTCATTTGGTAAAATGTTAGGCTCCTTCCAATATTAATTCTGACCTTGTAACAGGCTACTTATCAGTTGCTGCTTCTCCATCTGGCCGTTATCCCTGTTCTCTTATCACAATCAGAGCTCTCTATGGCAACACCCTTCCTTTTAGGGAAATCAATGTCTTTATTATTTTTTTTTCTTCTTTTTTTTGGCCACACCTGTTGCAAATGGAAATTTCCAGGCCAGGGGTCGAATTGGAGCTGCAGCTGTGGCCTACACCACAGCAACAGCAATACTGGATTTGAGCTACATCGATGACCTATGCCACAGCTTGTAGCAACACCAGATCCTTAACCCACTGAGCGAGGCCAGGGCTTGAACCCACCTCCTCACAGAGACAATATTGGGTCCTGAACCTGCGGAGCCACAACAGGAACTCTGGGAAACTAATGTTTGTAAAGAAATGCTTCCCTGAGTATGTTCTATTGGACATGAATCTCACAACCAGATCATTGGGGAAGGGAGGGTTTTAGAGTAGTCCCCCTCTATGCACAATTTCTCTTTCTTTGGTTTCAGTTACCCTTGGTCAACCTTGATATGAAACTATTAAATGGAACATCCCAGAAATAAACAGCTCATTAATTTTAAATTTCAAATCACCCCCTGTTTGTGCAGTGTGGTGAGATCTCAGCCATCTCGCTGTCTTGCTCCATCCTGCCCAGGAGGTGAATCACCCCTGTGGCCAGTGTGTTCAGCCTATTAATCACACAGTAGTCTGCATGATTATCAAGTCACCTGCTGTAGTGCTGTAGTGACAGTGCCCAACTAGTCCTTATTTTCTTTTCTCTCTCTCTTTTTTTTTTTTTTTTTTTCCTTTTGTCATTTTTACCTGCGGCACATGGACATGGGGGTTCCCAGGCTAGGGGTCCAATTGGAGCTGTAGCCGAAGGCCTACACCACAGCCACAGCAACGCAGGATCTGAGCCGCATCTGCAACCTACACCACAGCTCACAGCAATGCCAGATAGCTAACCCACTGAGCAAGGCCAGGGATCAAACCCGCAACCTCATGGTTCCTAGTCGGATTCGTTAACCGCTGCGCCACGACGGGAACCCCTAGTCCTTATTTTCTTAATAACGGCTCCAAATCACAAGAGTAGTGATGCTGGCAATTTGGACAAGCCAAGAAGAAGTTTTAGAGTGTTTTCTTTAAGTGCAGAGGTAAAAACCGTGACTTCATAACGAAAACATTGCATGCTAAGGTTGCTAAGATCTACTGTGAGAATGGATATTTTATCTGTGAAATTATAAAGAAGGAAGAAGAAATGTGTGCCAGTTTTGTTGTCAAACTTCAAAAGCTATGGCCACAGTGTTAAGATGAAACAGACATTAAATTTATAAAGTAAGATTTTTTTCCAGCTGCATCTGTGGTCTGCAGAAGTCCCTGGGGCCAGGGATCGAATCCATGCCACAGCCGTGACTCGGCCACAGCCGTGACTCAGCCACAGCCGTGACAACAAAGGTTTCAGGCATCTCCTGGAGGTCTCGGAACAGCCCCCCAGGACACGGGGAAAGGGCTGCAGGTCAAGCCCAGCCTCCCTCCAGAACACTCACAATGTCCACAACATATTAAAGGGTCAAGGAAGCCCTTTAGTTAAAGACATTGTGTTCTATTCATTGAGTCTAAAGGTTCTCCAGACTTATTAAGCTACAGAACCTCTTGCTATAACACCTAGTAATACTCAATGGAACAATTTGGGAAATAGTGATATTAAATATAGCATGGAAAACATGAATTAATTACTATATTAAAACCATAATGTAGGTTGCACATGGTATGTTTCTAACTAGTGATGGGGTTCAGGATGCATCGCCCTAAAATATGGCACCTTGGCATATTGAGTATTTTAAACTAAAGGAGTCTGAGAAAAGAGCAGATCTAGGAAGCTGAACAAATCCTGAGAGGGATTCATACAAGGAAACCCACACTTGGAGATATTACAGTGAAACTGCAGAATGCAAAAGACAACATGAAAATATTAGAAACAACCGGAAGAAAAGATAACTTCAGGCAGAACAATTGGGTTGACAGGTGACTTGTCAACAGCTACCATGGGCACCAAATTATGGGAGATTCTTGTCAACGTGCCAAGAAGGAACCAGCGTCAACCTGGAACAAAACCCCTGTGAACCTAACTTTCACTCTAAAGGATAAAAGACAGTCATTTTCATTTAAATTAAAAAAAAGGGAAAATGTTTAACAACAGATCCTCACTGGAGGAATTCCTACAGAATGCTCCAGACAGAAGGCTAGCTCTACATGCAAAGTCAGAGCTGCACAAAGAGGTGAATTAAGAAACTAGAAAATAAGGGAGTGAATTTCAATAAGCATTGATTATATTAAAATATGTACTTCGGGTGGTTAAAGAAGGTAAAAGAAAATGCTGGATAATACCTGAAGCTAAATGCTTAACATATGCTTAAGTATAATGTTAAAATTTCCATGGTAACCAAAAGATTAGAAAAGAAGAGTACAGTATATGATTTCAAACTAGAACATCAGGGAGAAGGAAAGAAATCAAACCTGGAAAAACTGAGACAAATACAGAGCAGTGAAACATAAACAACCGTAGCTAATTACATCAACATAAGTAAATTTCAAATAGCGATATTAAATGAAAAATCAAGTTTCACAAGAATGTACACAATATAATTCCATTTATATTCAGTGTGATTCTTTGTTAAAGGATCCTAAAACATGTAAAATTAAACTGCATATTTTTAGAGCTGTTTGGTATGTAATACGAATATAAAGAGACGGATGGAAAAAATACACACAAAATTCCTAACAGTGGTTACTTGGGGGGGGAAGAAAAGGAAGGGTCAGGATAGGAGTACACAGGGTTTCAAAGGCAGGGCAAGCCGGTGGTAATCACGTGTACACTCATTTTATTATTATTCTTTGAATATTTTATACATACTATAGATGTTTTAGTATATATTCATTACACAATTAAAAACATTAAACTTGTGCTTGCATACACACACTCACACACACACACATATATCTGCTCTATGCCCGGTCAGATTGTTCCTGGAAAAATGCCTTCATTTAAAAAATCCACTTTAAGGAGACCAATGGACACAATCTGAAAAAATAAAAAAAACATCAGGATAGGGAGGTACCTAGAAATCAGAGTGCATTGGAAACAAACAGACTAACAGCAGTTTTTGCTTCAAAGAATGGAGAAGTTAAATGGCTTCAGGATAACAGTCTTCGAGTGTCTGGATGTCTTTTACACAGGTTGGATGGATCCCAAGGAAATGTTAGCGCTGATTCATGGCAATTTATGGAGACATACAGATTCAGGTTCATTAAAGGAAAAACAGTCTGCTCTCTTTCTCAGACTTGGTCCAAAGGTGAAATTTGGTGATCGAGGAAGGGGTGAATTCTTTGTCTGAGCACACATTTAAGTTTCTTATGAGGATTCTGGTGTTAGATAACTCTTGATACATCTTAAATGAATCTGCGGATGTTATAAAAACTTCCCTTTGGGTCACTTTCTACTTTGTGGAAACATCTCTTTTACTTTTAAGAGATCAGGTTTTCAGAGGCTGTCCAGAACAATTTTTTACATTTTTCTGGTCATGTTTTACACTGATGTGGACATTTTTTGCACAATATTTCTACTTAGCTTTCAATTCTCTGGCTTCTTCAATTGTGGAATTACTAGTCATGGATGTTTGGCTCAAATAATAGCAAACCTCAATAACAGTATATATAGGGTTTTCTTTTTCTTACATAACAAGATGTTCGCCAGTTTATAGGGTTGTTATGGATGTTTGGGGTTCTGGAGTCTTCGTGTATTTCTGCTTTGATATTTTTACCCTGTGGATTTTGTCTTCCTGGTTACAAGATGGTTACTAGACTTCCAATTCTTATACACACTCGATTGAATTTTATTTTTGTGCATGGTGTTAGAGACAGTTCTAATTTCATTCTTTTACATGGAGCTGTCCAGTTTCACCAGAACCACTTACTGAAGACACTGTCTTTTTTCCACTATATATACTTTCCTCCTTTGTCATACATGAACTGACCACATATTCATGGATTTATTTCTGGGCTTTCTATGCTTTTCCACTGATCTATATTTCTGTTTTTTTGTATCAATATCATACTGTTTTGATGACTGTAACTTTGTAGTATAGTCTGAAGTCAGGGGACCTGATTTCTCCAGCTCCATTTTTCATTCTCAAGATTGCTTTAGCTATATGGGATCTTTCGTATTTCCACACAAATTTTAATTTTTTTTTTTGTTCTAGTTCTGTGAAAAATACTATCGTTAATTTAATAGGGATTTCCCTGATTACCTTGGTTAGTATAGTCTTTTGATGGTATTAATTCTTCCAACCCAGGAACATGGTATACCTTTCCATCTATTTATGTCATCTTCAATTTCCTTCACCAGTGGCTTATAGTTTTCAGAGTACAAGCCTTTTGCCTCTTTAGGTGGATTTATTCTTAGGTATTTTATTCTCTTTGATGCAAAAGTAAATGGGATTATTTTCTTAATTTTTCTGTATGATATTTGGTTGTTAGAATAATACAGAAAGGTGTTCTCACAATTCTTTGCCTTTTTATGCATGGAAGGAGATTTTCCATAGGTCTTTTCTGTTTATTGGCCAGTGGTAGTTTTCACGGTCTATCACATTTGAGAGGTGATTAGAAAAATCAAGTATTGAGGATCCAAGTCTTACTGTGGAGGGAGTTGGGGCGAAAGTATTCAGCAGCAGTGGTGAAGGAGTCAGAATTTAGAACTCTTTTCCTGCCAAAGAAACTCAGAACTAACACAGAATTGATTCAGTATCCGAAGATTATTAACCGTTAACATACCATGTTTTTTTACCTTTATCCAGACTGGTTGATTTACTTGAAAACGTAATCTAGAATGACGGTAAAATGTCTATAAAAAAACATGGATGAATGCAAAGAGGAAGCTGAATTCACTTGCAATATCAAATTTTGAATAAAACATTTAAATTATGTAATAAGGTCTATGGAGCCTGTTTAAGAATATATAAAAGCAGACAGATGCATTCCAAGCTATAAACACTCCAACGAAGAACATAAAATCAATCTGTCCTCTTTCAGAAATGCCTTGGTTTGTCTTAATCAATCATTATTAAATCATTCTGCTAAAGCTCCCAGTTCAACCCATATATATATCATGGTTGTACAAAGGTCACTAGATGGCTGCTCCATGCCATCACCAGTAATAAGAAAGCCATCAATATTTTACAAACTCAACACATTTGCAAACAGTAAAAGAGCTTAAAGGTGTATTCGCCTCAATGGACTTTCATATGCAATGTTTTGAATATGCTTTGAACACTTGCTAAAAGTTAGCTGCTATGATTTTTCTTTTGCCCACAAAGCAGGAAATGCTTGTAATATTTATATTTATATCTATATCTATATCTATATCTATCCTCTATCTATCTGAAGAGGAAGTGAAAAAACAAAAAAAGCCTATCCCAAAGCCAATCTTCTCTAGAAAAATACAAAGAAAATATGTTCTTTATTTGTCTTATCACTATAAACAAGTGGGAAATTAGGTATTTGGAGAGTTGGAATGAGGTATTTTTAAGATGAGAGGGATTCATACAATTCCAATCAGACTTAGCAAGACATTTATGACCCACTTTTGTTAGAGAATTAAACAACACAAGTCCTCCCACCCCAAAATATGCTGTTTCCAAATAAAATAAAATGCCATGCAATACAGTAAGGGAAATTTGCTAAAGGTTTCCTCCTTGACCAGCAGAACTATTTTTTTTTCTATAGAAGAAAGATAGAAAACTGCACATGGATTTTTGTAGTTATTTCACTTTCCAGGTAAGACTGCTGCTATGTTCACATAAGGCATCTTTCTACATTGTTTCACTAAGAATATAAATATTTAGAGTTCTCTTGTGGCACAGTGGGCTAAGGAACTGGCGTTGTCACTGCAGTGGCTTGGGTTGCTGCTTGTGTTGAGGGTGCCTTGAGATCACCTTTCTTGCTACTGGGGAAAGCCAATGAACTTTAAGAACTTATATTAAGTCCTCTGGCATAGTCAAATTTAGTAGATGGCTGTTGATATATAAACTAATTAATATTCAATAAAATGAAATTTCAGTTCCTCTGCTACACTAGTCAGATTTCAAATGCTCAATAGCCGCATGTGGCAAATGGCCACTGTTTTGAACAATGCAGGTATGGAATTCTTCCAAGGCTGTAGAAAGTTCCACTAGAAGGCACTGCTCTAGGACTTAGATACTCAAGCACACTCTCAGAATCTTCCTCATCACATGGGAGCAACTAAAACAATGAGGAACCTCAGGCCCCAACCTAGGTCTATTGAGTCAGAACAATGTCAAGAGCCCCTGGCGATCCATGGCAATGCTCAAATCTTTCTTTTTAATTTAATTTTTTTTTAAGGCAGCAGGTGCAGCATATGAAAGTTCCTACCCTAGGGGTAGAATTGGAGCTACAACTACTGGCCTATACCACAGCCACAGCAACCACAGATCTGAACTGTGTTTGCAATCTACCCCATAGCTAGTGGTGATGTCAGATCCTTAACCCACCAGTGGGGCCAGGGATCGAACCTGTATCCTCATGGATCTAGTCAGGTTTGTTTCTGCTAAGCCAGGATGGAAACTGCCCAGATATAATTTTTATTTTATATTGGAGTATACTTGATTTACAATGTTGTGTTACTTTCATGTTTACAGAAAAGTAAATCAGTTATACATACACATATATCCATTCTTTTTCAGATTTTTTTTATATAGGTTATTACAGAATACTGAGTGGAGTTTCCTGTGCTATACAGTAGGCTCTCGTTGTCATCTAATTTATAGTGTGTACAAGTTAATCCCAAACTCCTAATTTATCCTCTTTTCTCCTTTGGTAACTCAAAATTTTTTTTTCCTAAGTCTGTGAGTCTGTTTCTGTTTTGTAAATGGCTCATTTGTATTAGATTCCACATATTAGTGATACATTTGTCTTTGACTTACTTCACGTAAAAGGATAATCTCCAGGTGCATTCATTGCTGCTACAAATGGCATTATTTCACAGCTTTTTTGTGCCTGAGTAATACTCCACTGTGTGTGTGTGTGTGTGTGTGTGTGTGTGTGTGTGTCTCACATCTTCCTTATCCACTCCTCTGTTGATGGACATTTAGATTACTTCCATGTCTTGGCTATTGTAAATAGAACTGCAATGAACACTGGGGTGCATGTATCTTGTCAAATTATGGTTTTCTCTGGATATATGCCCAGGAGTGCAATTACTGGATCATATTATAACTTTATTATTAGTTTTTTAGAGAACCTCCATACTATTTTTCATAGCAGTTGTACCAATTTACATTCCCATCAACAGTGCAGGAAGCTTCCCTTTTCTCCACACTCTCTCCAGCATTTATTGTTTGTAGACACTTTTGATGATGACCATGCTGACCAGTATGAGTTGATACCTCATTGCAGTTTTGATTTGCATTTCTCTAATAAGTAGTGGTGTTGATCGTCTTTTCATGTGCTTTTTGGCCATCTGTACGTCTCTTTTGGAGAACTGTCTATTTAAATGTTCTGCTCATTTTTTTTTTTTTTTTGTCTTTTTGCCTTTATGTAGAGCTGCACCCATGGCATATGGAGGTTCCCAGGCTAGGGTTCTAACAGGAGCTGTAGCCGCCGGCCTTCGCCACAGCCACAGCCACGTGGGATCCGAGCCGTGTCTGCAACCTTCACCACAGCTCACGGCAACGCCAGATCCTTAACCCACTGAGCAAGGCCAGGGATCGAACCTGCAACCTCATGGTTCTTAGTCGGATTCGATAACCACTGAGCCACGAAGGGAACTCCTGCTCATTTTTTTGATTAGGTTGTTTGCTTTTTTTTGATATTGAGCGCATGAAAGTTAAAATCTTAAAGGGGATGTTTTAGAGAACAGTCTTAAGAGCTTTCCCCAAATGCTCAAAGCAACTCAAATATATGGGCTTGGGGGTGGGTGAAGGCGACAGTGAGGAACATTTAGAAAACTTTACACTCATGGAGTTCCTGCTGTGGCTCAGCAGTAATGAACCCGACCAATATCCATGAGGATGAGGGTTCAAACCCTGGCCCTACTCAGTGGGTTAAGGACCTGGCATTGCCGTGGGCTGCAGTGTAGTTCACAGATGTGGCTTGGATCTGGTGTTGCTATGGCTGTGGCGTGGACTGGCAGCTGCAGCTCCAATTCGACCCCTAGCCTGAGAACTGTACAGTAGAAAACTGACAGAACACTGTAAACCAGCCATAATGGAAAAAATAAAAATCACTTATTAAAAAAAATCATCTATAAAAAAATAGAAAAATGTTATGAATGACCAAGAAGGATTCAAGAAAGTACCAGAAAACAAAATTCACCCTGGTAACATTTCTGCTATTAACTCATTACAATCTTGAGTATGTTAAAATGATTTCTACCATTTTTCTAATAACGAAGAAGACAGCAAAGAAGATCTGCACAAGTATTTTCTAGTCACAGAGAAGGAACTGGTTCAGGAAGATAAAACATTAATTCACAAACGACTTCTGAGCTAAAAACTGTAACCGAAATTGGCATAATATGAGCATATATTCAGTTGTCTTATATTGACATTCATTGATTTCAGGGCAGTTATTACCTAGTATTTGCTGTTGTTTCACAATACCTCAATTACTCTTCTTTCACTAATTCGCAGAAATTGTATTGGTGAACATGCCCTCATCCATCATTCCAAGGTAATTTCTAGAAACCCAGATATTTGTGCCCTTCAAAGTGGTGGCTTGAGAAATAACCTTGAACACTGGGAAATGCAGAATGTTGTGGCCTCCATGGCAGGTCATGACATGCAACAGCGTCAATAATATGAGGACATGTGAAGTTCCTGGAACAATCCCATTAGATAATTTACATGGTCACCTTTTTCCATGAGCATCATAATAGTCATATTTAAAATGTTGGTTTCAACACCATCACATACCTCTGTCAGACAAACCATATTTAGTTATCATTTTTTAATAATACATTATATGAGGGCATTCCTTAGTGCACCTAAACCAAGCCTGCACACGAAATTCAAGTGGTTATTACCTGGTAACAACAATAAATGAAGTTGCAACGCACAGCAGACTAGACTTGCAACTATCAAGTTATAAAGGACCAAGCCACAAAAGTAATTAAGCACTCAACATCAATAATTTATTACATAATGATTCTCCAGGAACTATATTAATCCCTGTCCAAAGAATATGATGGCAAGAGAAAAATAATTTCCATACAGATGCACATTCAGACCCAATACAATTACTATGCAAATGCCTAAAGACAAAATTAACTTGCTTAGCCCAAACTTCCCCTTGGAAGTGAATAGACAGATTTTCATGATTTAGCTGACTAAGTGTTTCTGGTTCACATTGTAGCACATTGTTTTTACATAAAGATGGATATGAATAAATACCACCATCATCTCCTCCTCTCCAAACTCATCACATTCTTCAGAGACTTTGCTAGACCTCAGCTTTTAAACTGTTTAATGGCATCAACGTAGACTTATGCCTCCACGTAAGAGAATGACAAGCAATTCACATTTATTCTACACTGGCTTGTAATTCTATTGAAATAAAATCTAAACATTTCATAGAGGAGACACCATGTTATTAGACTATTTAATCGAGTGCCAGGCTCTGTACAGGCATTATTTCATTCACCTGCATGATCTCCTTTCTGGAGTGGATGGCATGTTATTATCAATGTTTTTAAGTAGGAAAAGTTAGGACTGAAGGTTAGCTTCCTTACCTGTAAAAGGAAGAACTTACATGAGAGTCCAGCACTACCATCTACAATGTCTTTCCTTCCAGGCAGGAAATATTAAATGAGGTAAGCAGACCACATTGGATAAGCAATAGGAACGGGCAGTGGTACACAAGAAAACATGTGCTCCCAAGTTCCTGTTGCATCTAAGGATGGTGGGACTGCACAGTGTTTAAGAGTAAAGGCTTGAGACATCTCCTTGGGCAAAGAAATCTGCTTTCCCTTGGAACTGCTACATATAGACCTGTGTAGAAGCTCCCTTTTCTATACATTAAGAGTGGGATGTATAGGCATTCCAACTGTGGTGCAATGGCATTGGCAGTGTCTTCGGAGCACTGGGACTCAGGTTTGATCACCGGCCAGGCACAGTGGGTTTAAGGATCTGGCATTGCCAGAACTGTAGCTTCAGCCAAGATTGTAGCTCATATCTGATCCATGGCCTGGGAACTCCATATGCTGTGGGGCTGTCAAAAAAAGAAAAAAAAAAAGGAGAGAGAGAGAGAGAGAGAGAGAGAGAGAGAGAGAGAGAGAGAGAGAGAGAGAGAGAATGGAGATGTATAATTTGTTGAGAGATAAAAAAGCTAAGACATTAGAATTTTATCATTAAGGTTAAAGTAGAGGGAGTGAACACTAAGATGAAATGTTCGTTTATTTGTTCATCAAATAGTGATTGATCGTGAGAGGGTGAATTATGAATGGACAATGGCAACACCTATATATGACAACAGAACTCTGACCACAACTTGTGTGGTAATCAGCTAGAAGCCAAACCACAACCTCTCCAGTATCCAGACCAGGAAGCAAAATCAGAACCTCTTCAGCAATTGGCCACAGACAGTCACGACTTGGTCAATAACTTCCATCTTTCCTATTTTTGTTCCCACTTTCCTTCCAATTCAGAACTAACCAGAGAAAGCCAAGTATGTTTCCTGAACTATTCACATCAGATGTCCACTTCCAGTTAGCCTGATTCCAGCCTCCTCAGGCCACAAGCCTCCAAGGACATCTGCAAACTTCCCTTTGTTTCACTATGAAGGTTTCCCACTCTTTTGCCGCCTTTGAGTGCCTGCCAAGTGCAAACACTTGTTGCTGAGATACCCCCCTCAAGCTCTAAATGAATAGCTTTTATTTATTCTCATTTGTGGGGTCTTCATTTATTTCCATAAGCATATACCAAAACCAACTTTATGGGAGTTCCCATCATGGCATAGCGGAAAAAAATCTGGCTAGTTTCCATGAGGATCCGCGTTTGATCCCTGATCTCACTCAGTGGACCACGGATCCAGCATTGCTGTGAGCTGTGGTGTAGGTCACAGACACAGCTCGGATTCCGCATTGCTGTGTCTGTGGCATAGGCCAGCAGCTGTAGCTCCGATTTGAACCCTAGCCTGGGAGCTTCCATATGCTGCAAGTATGGCCTAAAAAAGCAAATAAAATAAAATAA